>PVIH01011811.1:0-28748 GCA_004025045.1 Sigmodon hispidus | reverse complement strand
AGATGATATCTTTTATACATTGTTGTATACAGTTTGCCAAAATTTTGTTGAGAATTTTCGCATCAATATTCATGAGGGAAATTGGTCTGTAGTTCTCCTTCTTTGTTGTGTCTTTGAGTGGCTTGAGGGTGATTGTGGCCTCATAAAAGGAATTTGGCAGTATTCCTTCAGTTTCTACTGTGTGAAATATTTTGAAGAGTAACGGTTGTAATTCTTCTTTGAATATCTGGTAGAATTCGGCAGTGAAACCATCTGGACCAGGGCTTTTATTTTTGGGGAGGCTTTTAAGGACAGCTTCAATTTCCTTAAAGGTTATAAGCCTGTTTGGGTAACTGATCTTCATTTAATTTTGGTAGATGGTACCTGTCCAGAAAGCTGACTATTTCTTCTAGGTTTTCCATTTTTGTGGAATACAGATTTTCAAAATATGATCTGATAATTCTCTGGATTTCCTGGGGATCTGTTGTCATGTCCCCCTTTTCATTTCTGATTTTGTTGATTTGAACACTCTCTCTGTTTTTTGATTAGTTTGGCTAAGGGCTTATCTATCTTGTTAACTTTCTCAAAGAACCAACTCTTAGATTCTTTGATCCTTTGTATTGTTCTTTTTGTTTCAATTGTATTGATTTCAGCTCTAAGTTTGATTATTTCCTGCCGTCTACTCCTTTTAGGTGAGTTTGCTTCTAATTGTTCTAAGGCTTTCAGCTGCACTGTTAGGTCTCTAGTGTGGGATTTCTCAAGGTTTTCATATAGGCATCTAGTGCTATGAATTTTCCTCTTAAGACTGCTTTCTTTGTGTCCCACAAGTTTGGATATGTTGTAGATTCATTTTCACTGAATTCTAGGAAGACTTTGATTTCTTTCTTAGTTTCTTCCTTGACCCAGAGATTGTTCAGCTGAGTGATGTTTAGTTTCAATGAGTTGGTAGGCTTTCTTTGGGTTTTGATGTTGTTGAACTCTAGCTTTAGGCCCTGGTGGTCTGATATGTATGTTACAAGGGATTATTTCCATTTTTTGTATCTGATATTTGCTTTATGACCAATTATGTGGTCAATTTTGGAGAAAGTTCCATGAGGAGCTGAGAAATATGTATATTCCTTTGCCTTTGGGTGGAAGGTTCTGTAGATATCTATGAAACCCATTTGCCTCATAACCTCTTTCAGACTCCTTATTTCTCTGTTGAGGCTGTGTCTGGTTGATCTATTTAGGGTTGAAAGTGGGGTATTGAAGTCTCCCACTATTAGGGTGTAAGAATTGATGTGGGATTCGAGCTTTAGCAGTGTTTCTTTTACATCAGTAGGTGCCCTTATATTAGGGGCATAAATATTTAAGATTGAAATCTCCTCTTGACCAATTTTTCCTTTGATGAATAAGTAGTGACCATCTTGGTCCCTTTTAATGGCTTTTCGCTTAAAGTCTACTTTGTTAGACATTAGGATTGCAACCCCTGCTTGTTTCTTAGGACCGTTTGACTGGAAAATCTTTTCCCAAACCTTTACTCTAAGCCTGTGTCTGTCTTTGCAGTTGAGGTATGTTTCTTGTAGGCAACAGAAGGATGGCTTCTGTTGTTGTATCCATCTTGTTAGAGTGTGACGTTTTATAGGAGAGTTGAGACCATTGATATTAAGGGAAATTAGTGACCATTGATTCATATTTCCTGCCATTTTTGGTTGTAACTTGTTTGTATTTCCTTTCTCTAGGGTATTCTTCTGTGGACTTATTGATTGTTTGTGATTTCGTGGGTGTATCTGTGGTCCTTAGGTTGTAGTTTTCCCTCTAATACTCTCTGTAGTGCTGGATTGGTAGATAGATATTCTTTCAGTATGACTTTGTCCTGAAATGTCTTGTTTACTCCATCTATGGTGATCGATAATTTTGCAGGGTATAGTATTCTAGTTTGGCAGCCATGCTGTTTTAGCATCTGTATAACTTCTGACCAAGCCCTACTAGCTTTCATCATTTCCATTGAATAGTCAGGCGTTATTCTGATGGGTCTGCCTTTATATGTGAGTTGGCCCTTTTCTTTTGCAGCTCTTAAAATTTTTTCTTTGTTCTGTATTTTTTGTGGCTTGATTATAATGTGGTGTGCTGACTTGTTTTGGGAGTTATATCTATTTGGTGTTCTGTAAGCTTCTTGTATCTTTATAGGCATTTCCTTCTTCAGGTTAGGGAAGTTTTCTTCTATGATTTTATTGAAAACATTATCTGTGCCTTTGAGCTGGTATTCTTCTCCTTCTTCTATTCCTATTATACTCAAATTACATCTTTCCATGGTGTCCCAGATTTCCTGAACATTTTGAGTTATGGCTTTTTTAGTATTACTATTTTCTTTGACTGATATATCTATTTGAGCTACTGAGTCTTCCACTTCAGAGATTCTATCTTCCATTTCTTAAACTCTGTTTGTTATGCTTGTATCTGTGATTCCAGCTTTTTTCTTCAGGTTTTCTATTTCCATCTTTGCCTCATTTTGTGCCTTTTTTATTGCTTCTATTTCAGCTTTTATTCCAGCTTTTAGTTCCATGCATGTTTCTTTCATAGATTTGTTCATCTCTTCCAATTTTTTGTTTGTATTTTCTTCTATTTCTTTAAGGCTACTTTTCATATCTTCTTTGAGAGCTTCGATGATCATCAAAAAGGAATTGTTGGTGTTGCTTCCTTCTGTTTCCTCTTCATTGCTCAGTTCATGTCTTGTTTTTGTAAGATCGCCACTCTCTTCTGGAGTTACCATGTTGTTCTTTGTATTATGTAATTTTTTGCACTGACGTTTTCCCATGGCTTCAGGGGTTCACGATTACGTGGCTCCTGGTCAGTTGTAGCACTCGGGCTTGTATGCCTTCTGTCACCTCTCTTGGAAGGGTCTGAATCTACCATTCAGAGACCCCATAAGTTATCTATTCGCTCAGTTCGAGGTTGAGGTGGGTAGCTGTGCAAATTCCCTCAATAGCAGCTGTGGGTATGGTGACAGGCAAACTTTATCTGCACCTGTTACAGAGTTTGCTGGGGCTTGCTCTGCAGACAACCCCCGCTCCCGGAAGCGGAACTGAAACCAATGGGTCTTCAACTCTCCCTCCCTGGCTGGGATATAGGCGCTTGAGCCTGGTGACCCCTCCTTACCTCCTGGCAGGGTCTGAGTCTGTCCTTCAGGGACCTCTGTAGTTATCTGTTCTCTCAGTTCGAGGTCGAGTTGGATAGCCGTCCAAATTCCCTCAGCAGGAGCTATGGGTATGGTGACAGACAGAGTTTATCTGCCCCTGCTACAGGTGCGCTGGGACTCTGCAGACAGCACCTGGTCCCAGGGTTAGGTCTTTTCATGGTGTCTGAAATTTCCTCAACATTTTGTGTTATGACTTTTTTGGTTTTAGTGTTTTCTTTGACTGATGCATCTATTTCTGCTACTGACTCTTCCTTTCCAGTGATTCTCTTTTCCATCTCTTGGATTCTGTTGGTTATGCTTGTGTCTGTAGTTCCATCTCTTTTCTTCAGATTTTCTATTTCTACCCTTTCCTTATTTTGTGCCTTTCTTAATGCTTTTATTTCAACTTTTAGTTCCTGGAATGTTTCTTTCATGTTTTGGTTTTCTTTTTTTTGCTTTTCTTTCAAGGACTTGTTCATCTCTTCCAATTTTTTTGTATTTTCTTCTATATCATTAAGGGGATGTTTTATATCCTCTTTTAAGGCATCAATAATCTTCATAAACGTGTTTTTGCTGATATCTCCTTCTGTTTCTACTTCATTGCTCTGTTTAGGCTTGTAGTTGTAGAACCACCAGTTTGGTGTTGCCTTGTTGTAATATATATATATACATATATATATACATATATATATGTATATATATATAAGCTGCATTGGTTCATGATTAGTCAGCTCCTAGTCAATTGTGGCTAGAGGGCTTGTGTGTCTCCTGTATGCTCTGAGTAAGGCATCTGCTGGTTCTCTGACTCTGCTCTGGATAGGGATTGAATTTCAAAGTCCTCAGTCCTTCTCTGATTCTGCAGTTTTCCCTGGAGGCCCGGCTGGCTGTTCAAGGTCCCTTCTTTTACCAGTCACTGGAGGAGGCCCATCACAGTTGAAGCTTAGGGCTTGTCTGCTAGGGAGAGGCTAAGATCAGACCCTAGGGGGTGACCATGGTCCTGGATAGGGTCTCTCTGGAAGGCAGCCCAGGTGCCAGAATCTGCTCACCTGTGACTCCACTCTGGACAGGAGCCTCATTTTCAAAGGACTAGCTCCTTCTCTTATGATGTAGCTTGCCCTGGAAGTAGGGACTGGGTGTGCGAGGTCACTTCTTTTAGGGGTCGCTGGAGGAGGGCCATCATAACTAAATCCTAGGGCCTGAGTGCTCTTGAGAGTCTGAGGTCAGCTATTGCTGTTATTTTTAATGTGGTGTATGTCGAACAGGTAGATAAGGATCTAAAGGATGATGTTCAAAACTCACCATTCAGAAAACCCTCCTCATCACACTGAAAAAAATGAATTATTTGTTTTCATCACTTTGATTTTCATGTTATATTCAAGTGTCTTCTATTAACCAGCATGAAGTTATAATTAAAGGGAAACTAATGAGGAATAAAATTGAACTATTATTACTTGAGTTTAAAAAATTGGGTCTGGGGCTGAAAAGATGTCTTAGAATTTAAGAGTACTTACTGCTCTTTTGGAGGATAAAGATTCAGTTCCTAGAACCCACAGCAGTTCTAGGATAGCTGACCCTCTGGCTTTTGTGGCCATCTGTATACAAGTGGTATACAGTACACATGAACTCAAGCCTTCATGCAAGCATAAATATAAATCAATAAATAAATCATGGCCAGCAAGGCATATATATACATATATATAATATATGCTATATTTATTGACCATATGACTTTAGGTAATGCTACCATGGTACTAATAGAAAAATGCTAAACTGATCCTCTCCTTTGTTTTACTGTTGAGGAACTTGCAACTATTGGATTTATAAAGAACTTAGAAAGACAGCTACTGTTAACTATGAGTCATTTGTGTATATGCATGCCAGGGGCTGTCAAAGAGGCAGCAGGATGAGTTTTATGCTCATTCATCCTTACTTGTGTATGGGGAAACTGATAACTGCTGTACCATAGAAACTAGTAGACTGTATCATCTTGAATGAAGAATTGGAACCATATTTAAGTAATGTTTTTAATGAGAGACATGTAAGCAAAGAAGAAATTGTGTTATAAATTTGGGAGGAAAAGGATTACAAGACTAATAGTGTCAAGCTACAATTACCAGTGAAGTTTGAGGAAAATCATCACTATATGTTTGGTTTCTCTTTATAAGACTGATTAAATCCTAAGCCTTAATTTATCTGCTGCATGACATCTCACTTTGTTTTCTATTCCATTCACTATTAATACATTATGTGGACCACTGAAAACTAAGCATGTGGTATCCAACTCTGATCTGATGAAACACTAGCATGAACATAATTAAAAGTCTCTATCTGTTAAAAATAAAACCTTTTTATGTGAGTTATTGTTCATGATTCCTATACTTTATTCTAATCATATGTCCCATGATGGCTTTAATATCTCCACCTTTGATATACGATACATGCTAAATTATCAGTGCTTACTATCAGCTTCCTGTTCTTTACTGATTCTACTTTTGCTTCATGGTCCAATCTTTGTGCATAAACTTCTTATCTACAATCTATAAAAGCCATCCAAGCTGCTACCAAGCCGGTCATTTTAACCTTGTATTCCATAAGATTCATTTCTGGCCCTTAGCTATGTTCTTCTCATTTCTGTCAGTTATTATATTTTATTTCTTTCATGTTATATATGTTTTTCATTTGTATCCTTGTCTTTGAGCTGATACTGAAACTGTATAAAATTGGAAATTTTTCATTACTTATCACTCATACAAACTAGTCTAAATTGTAAACATATACTGTTATATAGAATATAACTCCTAAAGGATAGTCTCCTTTAATCGCTGTATTATGTTCCAAGTGGACTTTGATATTTAAGAGTACCCAGATTGTATTATTTATGTTAAAGATATTTTACTTTTTCTGTATGTCTCTATCCCTTATGCTCTTATTTTTCTTTCATGCACTTATTCCAGTATATCAAATACAAGTGTGTCAGATGACTACTTCATTCTTTACGATTTCAAAACCTACCACAGTCTCATCTTAAGCACTAGTTTAGCTAATATTTTCTAAATGAGAGAGTATGAAATAAAGGAGAAAAAATGAAGGATGGGAGAAACAGAAGAAAAAAGAAGTGTCTTCTTGCAGTTTTGTTTAGGTTCCTCAGGTTAAGTTGGAATTCTAAGAAAGAAAACATGAATAATAAACCAGCATAGGCATATTAAACTGTGATGTAGCATTCATTTGTTCTCTGTCTGTCAGGATACAAACTACTAAAGGTGATGATTATATAGCCTGTGTGACGAACAGATCCCTAAGGAAAACCTACTCAGCCTATAGGACAAAAACTACTAAGAAATGTCACATAAATGAAAACTGAAAAGGCCTTGGAATAGTTGAGCAATAGAAGATTGATGATCTGTTTATCTACAGGAATAAAAAAAATCTTAACTAGAACATCAAGTAAGCAGATTGCTGTCCCTCAAGCTCCATGCCTCTAGGGCCATAGAAGATTTCTCCCCCTCCCTCCACCTTCAATATATCAAACTGTCCCAAGAATACAGGAAATAATGAATGACTTCCAAAGCTATTAGCAATTTATTCAGCACATACAAGCCTTCAAGGCATAGAAGTAGGAAGAAGATTTTGTTTTTAAAGCTAAATGTCTCAGATAGTTCTTCTCAGTAGACAGTATATAAAAATATTGTCTCTTAAAGGCAGTTATATGGGTAACATACCTTTCATTTTGTCACTGTGTCATCCATTGACCTCTGGGTTTGGTGGTTAATAACATACAATTAAGACAAAAGCAATCACCCTTCAGATAAAAAAAAAATTGAATCTTTGTTAATCAATTTTGTTTATTTTAGGTTAAAAGAACTTCCTCAAAAAGGGGCATATCTTAGCCTCAGGAACGGCAATCCCAATAATGTTGATTAAGAACATTGGTTTAAGCTTTTGAATGGAATTACTCAGTTTACTTCAAATAGAACTCTTCAGGCAGAAAAGATGAACAGTATGAACATAGGAAAACAAAACTGTCCTACTGAGATTTTATTGCTCAATGACATTACTTATGTTATAAGATTAGCAAAGATCATTTTTCTAGAAAAATGACCAGATGTGTTGGGAGGGGGAAGAGACCTTAAATAAGGATGTACAGGGATGGAAAAAAAATTCAGAGGGAAAGATGAACACAAAGAAAATATATGTGTAGCAATCTTATTTGTATTTCCACCCTTGATAAGCCATGCTTATGATTCTTATCCTCTGTATAGTTATTGTTAACTCTTCCACATTTTAAATTCTTTTTACTGTTTTTTTTTGATAATTACAAAATAAAGAAGGAAGAAAAAAAAAGATTAGCAAAGATCTTAAATCTGGAAACAGGACACTTACATCTTCATGTTTACAAAATTACAAATTACTACATTTTAAATTGAGTCCACTACTGATAAATAAGTTGAACATTATTCAATGAGCACTAAAGAAACTTATAAAAAAAATAGAGCTTGTCAATAATGATCCTTGTACCAAGAAATACAGTTTTTTTTTCCGATGAAGTACATTCTGATTTCACAGATTATACATAATTGCTTAGCATTTTGTATCTATAATGTATTTGAATCTGTGCTGCATTTGATGGATTAAGTTCTGTATTTCAAGGTACATGCCATATTGTTGACATGCACTAGTTATGACTAGAAACAGGACACAAATCAGTACTGAGAAAACCTTGCATAGTAAAATAGAACTACAGCTAAAAGATGTGCATTGTTAAAAACTAGAGAAAATAAAAGACATATGTTTGGAATGAAATAAAAACTTAATAGTAGGCAAGGAGTTATGTGGCAGCATGGGCAGGAAAGAGATACCTTCCACACTCCCATCAATGCCTGAGGCATGGAGAGTGCCTGCCCTGAGGTTAGAAGGGTGAGGAAGCTACCTCTGTTTGCCACCAGCTGCAACACTCAGGAAAGCAGACTCTATCCCTTCTGTGGGTACACAATAGAGCCAACCCCACTGGCAGAGGTTTAGGCAAGCCAGCCCTAATATCATGAGCATTAAAGAGCTGTCCCCATTTCTCACCTGTCATGTGGTGACATGAGTGGTAGAGAGATGCACCTCTCCCACACTTCTCTGCCCATTAATTCCTGAAATGAGTGGAAGAGCTGGTCCTAAGGTCATAACAGCAGGGCAGCTAGCTTTGCCTTTATCTGCTTCAGCACTCAGGAGAGCAGGCCCCTAGGCAATGCCTGAGCAACACTGGCTGGCTCTGAAGGAATAGTTATAGAAATTCTAACCTTGAGGACATGAAAACAGGAGAACTGGCCCCATCACTTGCTCATAGCTTCAAAGGTTAAATTCAATAGGACAACACAGTAGAGATCACCCTGGTTGTGTGGAGAAAGGAGAGCTAGCAAGCTGACCAACTCTGCAACTACCCAGGCCCAGAACCAGGGGTAGGGGTTGGCTCACCCCAATATCCATCCCATTTGTGTTCTTCTGCAGCACATGAAATAACCTGACCCACAGAGCAAAAGTTGTAGGATTGCCACAACACAGGGCAACAGCAGGATAATCAAGAGGAGTGCTAGTGATGGCCCAGCCACAATAATGTAGAAAAAACAAGAAGACTGAACCAAATCAATAGCTCTTTGCAATGAACATTTGCAAGTAAAGATATATGCACAAATATATATATTTATTTATGTATACATATGCATATATGTGTGTCCATGTATGCAAAACTATACAAGCAATTTGTTGAATCGCTATAAATAATCTGTAGCATGTTCATAAATTATGAAAACAAGAATTGATGTAGTGTTGAGTTTTACTACATACAGTTATGGCCAATGACAAGATTAGTATAGTGAAAATAGTTAAAGTGCCTTTACCATGCAAATTGTACATCAATATGCTTACAGTTGTAAGACACCAAGCTTGTCCACAAAGAAACAAGTTACATCTCTCTGCTCTCTTGACTTCTATCTTAAGCCAGAATTTCACGGATTCATTCAGTAATGTACGATAGCTAAGGTGGATACTTCTTTTCAGTTTCTAAGAAGATGAATGCATGTAACTGGAAAATAGAACACTATTCTCTGCTTTCTCTCATAGTAGTGTTGTTCAGAAGATCATGACACCTAGTCTTCATTTTCCAAGAATGAAATAAAATAGCTTATTTTTTGTTCATTTTGAGACAGTGTTTCTCTGTGTAACAGTCCTGGTTGTCCTTGAACTCGCTTTATAAACCAGGATGGCCTTGAACTTACTGAATTTCACTTGCCTCTGCCACTGAAGTATTGGAATTAGAGAAGGGTACCACTCTGCCTGGCTAAAATAGCTTCATAAGACCTGGTCCATTGTAGATAGTACCAGAAATTTGCCCTCACATGACATCACCATTCAAAAGGTTGATTTAAAGCAAGAAAACAAACTCATTTTTTTTTTAGTATAAAGCTCATTCTAGGCCTTATGTCAGTCTCTTCCTAATGAACTATTTTATTCAGTCTTCATAGACAGTCCTTTCAAATTGTGAATTAAATATATTGCTTCATAATTGCTTTGATACAGCTCGTAGTATCTAAGTCACTTTGCAATGGGCAGTGTTTAAAATTCTTGTTTAAAAGATCCAGCTTAGCATTTGGAACATGAAATTATGCCTGCAATCACAAGAACAGTGTTGAATTGTTTTAATGCTATCATAAAAGCTGCTAGTTATAACAGAAGTTTGAGATAATTATTATAGTAACATATTTCCAATGATATTGGAGGATTTCATAAGTTTGTTTACTGATAATAAATATTTATAGTCACTTTACCATATTGCCAATATTCATTGCAAGTTAAACCTTTTATCATGACATACTGTAGATAGAGACCAGTGCCTTGTGTGCTATATACACACATACATACAAAGTGAGAGAGGAGAGAGAGATTCAGAGTAGAATAACCAAAATCTCATCTTCTCTATCCAAAACACGTGAAACAAAATGTCCAAGTGTTGAATGATCTCAAACATTAATCTCAGTTGCGAGTCCACAATTTCTGATCAGCTGATGTATTGGAATCATCCTTTTCATATATCACTTAATAATTTTTATTAAATATCAGTCTATTTAGAAAGGAAGACAATACTAGTAGTAGAATCGAGATATCAACCAAATATGTTAGCTGCATAAAGGGGTAGAACATGACTAAGACTCAAGATATCTTTGGCCCTTTGTTTACCTTCTGTTTCACTCCCCTGTAAAGTATTTCTGAAGGTGATTTTTTGGATGTAATCATTAACTGATACATATTATAAGTTCTCAAGTTCTGAGGTGAAAGGCATAAACCATTTATATTTTTGCTTATTCTTTTTGTTTTGTAATAATTGTTTATCTAATGCTGCTGCATTAAACACTAAAGGTGATGGTTTCTGGAGAATATTGAAGAAATGGACCAGGTGAATGTTAAAGTGTTCTTCTATAGTAAACCAGTGGCCTATAAAGATTGCCTTCAGGCTTGATTTTGCCCTTGTTGGTTACCTTGGAATCAACCTGGCACTGAGTGAATTAAAGGTAGAATATAGCCTTGGGATATCATTTTAGAAGAGTTGTAGCTTGCTGCTTATTTGATAAAACTTCCTATTGATCTTAGAATCCTCTCCATAAAGGGAGATTAGCTTCATCTTTAGAATCTATGTATTGTTAGAAAAGAATTCTGTAGTATTTTAACCAGTCAGAGGCTCAGTCCTTTGAAGTATTGCTTACTACTAGAAGACTGGGGTAATGCTACTTTTACAATGAGAGGGTGATCTCTGAACAAACTGAGATTTGATTTGTTGATAGTATATTTCCTACCTCTGTGACCTGTTAAGTACTTGATGACTCAATATTTTATCTGTAAATTAGGATGAAAACACCACAAATGTCCCAGAGAGTTGTTGCAGTGATATGTGAGAGTCCATTTAAATGTTTAGCACAATGTTTGTTCTCAGATTCTCTATAAAATAGACTTGCAAAAACTTAACCGTTTTCTTGTAGAAAAAGAAATAGTTAACATGTATAAATTATCTTAAATAGATTTAGGCATTTAATAATAATACAACTACAAAGCATTTTTCAAGATACATTTGAATATTCCATGAACAAACCAAACTAAACTGAAATATTTCTCCATTAACATGGGAAATTACTGTTTTCTAAGTGACCTACATTCCCTTTTTTTCTAAATTCTTTCACATTTTATATAACATACCTAATAAGAAAATTTTATGCTGGAGTGTATGATATTTCTTTAGTCTCAAGTTTTCTGTCTGACATTTATTTACCATCTTTGGTATAGTGTATGTGACAACTTTGGAACCACTGAATGATCCTCATTTATTTGAGAAAGAATGAACGTATCAAATGGGTGCAGGCGTTGTTATGTGAACACTTTAGATTGCTGTGTGTGTAAGGCATTTTAAGGCTATATGATGTGTACCTGGACAGTCTAGGCTATAGATTAAGACCATCCCTCAAAATATAAAAGAAGAGGAAATTGAACAGTAGTAAGGGCAGAAGTAGAGGTAGAGAAGTAGTACAAAGAAGAGGAGAGTGAATAGAAAGAGAGAAAGGAGGAGGAAGCATGAGGATAATGGTGATCATTACAACAATAATTGATAAAAGATTTTACTAGAATCTTGAAAGAATTTTTCTTTTGTCATTTTAGGCATTTTTAACATAAATTGTCTATATGGAATGCCTAGAACAGGATATTTTTATTAGCATTGTACCATCTTCACTTTTCTAAAATCTTGACCTCAGCTCTTTTTAAAAAATTCTTTATAGTTATTGTTAACTCATCAGCATTTTAAATTCAATTTACTGTTTTTCTTGACAAATACAAAAAATTTCTTATATGTGTCAGAATAGCATATAAGCTAAATATTTAGATTCTTTATGGAGAATGCTTTGCTTTCAATTTTATTGCAGTTCAGACCTCTATTATCTTTGCCAAAGCCAAGTCGTTTCTTATTCTTTAATCCATTTTCCTCATTTGAATACATTGCTCATTAGAGTAATGACTTAAAATAGAATAATGGCTTAAAATACTAAACACTGTTTTTCATGGTTCGTGCATTCCATACAGAATAATATTTTATCTTCTCAAAGTGACATAGATTTTTGATTTCTTTAACATATATACTAGCAAGGATAATTATGATGTTATTAGTATAAATTGGACCTAGAAACAGTGTAAAAGGGAGATATTTGTCTGTGGGTAAAAATGACGATTGCAAAACATTAATTTTTAAACATTAAGTTGAGAATGCCTGATATAATTTTATTTTTAGTATTTTTTGCACTTTTTGTTCCAGCACACAGTATGCCACCTTGCTTATATAGGTAGTAAATGCATGGAGGATTAGTTATAGATCTGTAAATAAAATTAATTTTACATTATCTATGATTAATTGAAATATGTTTAAGATAACTCTAATGTTGACATAGATACACTGAATATTTGAAACCAGTGTGCACTTATGTCTATAGTTAAGTCTATGTTTATATCAAAATGAGATGAGACACTATAAAAAGAAAGTTTTTCATGGAAATATTTTCATTTATGTTGTGTGAATATGAAGTCATTTGTGACAACAGACTAGTATCTATTAAGATGATAAAAGTGAGATCTTTTTAAACTCAAGAGAAAGAGACTAATATATACTTATCCTACTAAGAGTGAGTGAGATTACACATTTAGGAAAAAGTGTATATCTTATTCCCTAATTTATTCCATGAATATATATATATATATATTCTTTGAGAACAATAGTGATCATTGAAAGTAAAGATTATATTTGGAAATTTTAATTTCTATCTTAATATCCAAGTCAATCCAATTTTGTCCCCTCACATAGGTGAGCCAAAAATAACTAATTTAAGTAGAGTTAATTTGCCCTTATTTCTAACTCTTTGCTACTTACTATGATATTATATATGTCATGAATATTCAGTAAGTGCTGTCATGATAACAGTATTGGTATTTAAGAAAATTACTTTATCACCAGCTGTAGCACATGGAGAATAGGCTCTACACCTCTCCTGGGAAACACAATAGAGTCAACCTTGTTGGAAAGGGTATGGGTGAGCCAGCAGTGAAGTTGTAAGCATGGGAGTGCTGTGCCCACTCCCTGTCTCTCATGCAGTGGTGTGGGTTGGAAAGGGATGCATCCTTTACCTCTTACCTCTTATAGTATGCCACAGAAGAGAAAACCTCCCCCTTACCAGCTGCATCACTCAGGAAAGAAGAACCTTCTCCTTACGCAGGCAACACAGAAGATCTGGCCTGCTAGATGGTGGAAGTGAGGGTGACCCTCCCCCAATGTTGTAAGAAAGGGAAATCTGTCCCCATTTCTCATCTGACATACAGTGGCATGGTGTAGGTGAGATATCCTCTCTCCCACCTCTCCAGTCAATGCCTGAGACAGGTGGAAGAATTGGTCATATGGTCGAAAGAACCAGAGGATAGTTTCTGTCTCTTACCAGCTGCAGTACTCAGAGTGAACCCTGTATCTTGCCAAGGTAACACCTTAGAGCTGGCCTTGATGATGTAGGTAGGAAAGCAAATGCTTAGGGCATGAAAACAGAAGAACTGGCCCCACTCCTCACTCATTGCTGTAAAGGGTAAACTCTCCAGGGTAATGCTAGAGATCTAACATTGGTGGTGATGACATGGAAAAACTGGTGGGTTGACCAACCTTGCATTTGCCCAGGTTCAGAACCCATGTTATGAGTTGGGCCACTCTAACATCTACCCCATCTATGATCTTCTGGAACACCTAAAGTAACCTGACCTACAGATTCAAGGCTATAGGATTTCAACAACATAGTACAGCAATAGGATATTCTAGAAAAGTCATAAGTGAGGGCCCATCATCAATGGTGTTAAAGAAACCATTTGTATCACACCAAACCAATGATTCTTTGAAACGAACTCTTGCAAATGAAGAAAAATCAATAAAGGGTTTTACTGTGTGAATCACAATGTCACATAATAACTTCCAGGAAAAAATAATTTCCCCCTTTCTGTTTTTTATCTTAATTTTTTTTTCTAATTTTGGAGATGGACAGAGGTAGAGAGCAGATGCAAAGGGATGGGGAAAGATTGGGAACAAAATAATGATGTAAAAGACACATAGAATAAATAAAAGTAAAAAAATATTGTATTATGTTATAAAATGGAGCCCATCATACATGACCAATATAGGTAATGTTTTAAAGCTAGCATCCACATTTTATATTATGTTTATATTACATACATTCAACCTGAAAGAGAGATTCTACATTTGTTTTGATAAAGTATAACACACCCTTAATCCTCTACAAACTTATGAACTAGTTACAAAATTAATGCTGTGTTATTTGTATTGAGGTTAATTTTCATTCATGTGTGTGAAAAGTTTTAGTTTTAGGAAGAGAGTACACTGACAATTGAAATCATTTTTTATTTTTAAATTGGTGAGGCGCATATGTGTTTTATCTCTTCCTTTTTCCTGGAATATATCCCATAATAATAACTAGGTAAAATAAAATTTTTGCTTGATAATGAAAAACCCTTAAAAGAGTTATACAAATAAAAATTATAAGATACATGCTTTCAGAAAAGTACCCCTACAGTATGTTTATAGATTTACAAAGTAAAAGAATCAGAAATGGAAAAAAACACAGATCAATGTTTAAGAATATTTGTGTGTGTACCAAATGAAAAGAGTGATGAATACCTTGGCACAGGTCGAAATTTGTGATCCACTTCAGCTAATAATTCCTCACAATGAAACTTTTGTATGTTTTATTACAACAATGTAGAAAAATAAGTGCATTCAATATTGTAATTTTATAATTTTTATCAAATATTAAAGTCATTGCTATTTTCTTAGTTTTTTAATATTGTAATTTTACAATTTTTACCAAACTAATATTAGAGTCATATGATATTGTGTTAATTATTTTTATATTGCTTTGATAAGGGACTATAATCAGGACAGTTATCATAGGAAATAATTTATTCTTAGCTTCCAATTACAGAGAGTAAGCCCATGACTATCACGCAGGAAGCATGAGGAAGACCTGGAACTGGAGCAGCAGCTAAGAAGTGAGAGAGGGGGAGGCAATAAGAGTAGTGTGAACTTTGGAAACATTAAATTCCATACCTCTGTTGACACACACACATCAGCAAGGCCACACACTATATGTGTATTTATCAAATGTTATTATTATTTCCCACAGTTTACCTCTCTACAATGTCAGATTGTTGAATTCAAGTTGCCTTCATTTTTCTCTAGTAAAATATCCAGTGGTAGAAGCTTCATCCAGAAATGGATTTACACAGAAGCACAGATACATAGTTAAGCAACATGTTGAGTTCCAGGTCCAGCTGAAGAAAGAGGGGAGAGAGTATGAGCAAAGAGATCAGGATCAAGAGGAGAAGATGCACAGAGTTGGCTGACTCAAGCTTGTGGGAGCTCACTGACTCAGAAACAATTACTGAGAAACCTTCAGGGAAAGGAACTAACCCCCCTCCATCAAAGGTAATTTGACTATGAAATGGAATGGGCAGTGTGTGGAGCCTCTTGCAGTAGGATCAGACTATGTTCCTGGTGCATGAACTGACAAACTGGAGCCCATTCCCTACAGAGGAATATCTGACCCAGCCTTAATGCTGGAGTTAGGGACCTGGACCTACCTCAACTGGATAAACCAGACTGAACTGATCCACCTTGGGGGTCCTTGCCTTCCTTGGAGAATGGATGCAGGGGCTGGATTGACAAGAGGAGAGGGAGGAGAAACAGTGGTAGATATGGAAACAAATTTTAAATAAAAAATGTCCAGTGGTATACTGTATACCTAGGATAAATCATTCATATTTATGATAAACATTTGAAGGTTACTTTTATTCAAACCAATCCACATAGATTAAATTTTGCTATAAATAGTCTTTATTTCAATTGAGGTCTCGTCATTAAAAAAAATTTGTCTTTATTTGTGACAACAATGTTATTCTTTTCTAAACCATAGTAGTTGATATCTTCTAGAAACATAGCCTAAATATAAACATAGTTAATGGCCTTTGAAAATATTCACTCACTAAGTCAATAAATATTTAATGATCACTGGTGATGTTTAAAGTACATGTTGAGCAAATAAGTAACTCTAATAAAATTCAAAATGTGCTAAGGCTTATAAACTAGTTCAAATAAGATGCTATTGAAGTAAAGAGAGATTAGTGATTACATTAGGAAGGTAGTTCTTTGAGAGTAAAATTTGAACTTAACAGTGAATTTATATAGAAGAAAATGTAATATCATTGAAAAAGGGCTATCTCTGTTTGAATGAATTAAAATTTACATCCTGTGAAAAGTGGAATAGATAGTCATAAACAAAATAAGTAACTATGTCCACACTGCATTCCACTGAGGAAACTGTTGAAGTCATTTGATGGTTGCACTATCAGTTTGTGCCAATATTGTGGCAATGGAAATGAAATGATTGGGAAAGTAGAATAAGTTTCAGGGTAATATTTAGTACAAAAGAGCTTGTGCTTATCAAAATTTATTTCCCATAGAAATTTTTATAATTCACTTTACTTTCCTGAAGTATGTTAGACTGTTATATAAGTTGTCTTTATTCTACTGTAAAACATGCGATGATATACTCTAGAGAAAGCTAGGAGAGAGAATCTAACCCACTTCACTCTTAAATCCAAAAAATAACAAATGACTGCCACCTAGAAAAGTCAAGATTTCCTTGATATCTTAATGATATTGTTTAAAGATTATTTTTTAAGTATAACTTGTTGTCTTTAAAACAGCTATTATTTTATTTGCTGTATTACTATGCATCAAATAAACAAAATAATTTTGGAGGCCAAACTATTATTTTGTAAAAATTCCCAAAAGAAGGGATTATATAGAGATTCTAACCAACAAGAAACATTAAAACATTAACATTAGGGTTCTTACATTTTAATTGTAACATGTTAAGTAAATAACATTAACAAGTACCATTAGCTCTAGTTCTATTCCTAAATAAATTTATAGTATCTTTTTCTCTCAGATAGAGCAGATCACAAACTCTTTGTTTTCCTTTACTTACTGTCATATCAATAAATGATCTTAGCTTAGGCATATAGAACTTTGAAGTTCTATATAATTTTTAAGAGTATTAGAATTTTCTGTGAGTTATATTTGCTTTAAAATAATTTGACAATGCCATCTACATTTTAATTCATTGTTCAGTTGCACTCATTCTACAAGATGGAAAAGTGAAAGCATAGTTATTGATTTCTTGGATGAATCATGACTAAGTACACTTCTGGGCTTGAAAATTTTATATAACACGACCAGGTCCTGTTAACAATAAAAACTGTACAATAGTTGTGCTATGTTATTAATACTAAAAGTATTCAGTAGCTGACTGAGCAGCTTTGTGTATTCTCTAAGTTGTATATTCCTTACTTTGCATTCAGTAACACCAAGTGACTACTGTCTACTTTACACTCTACTACAAAGATCCCCATTATCTTTTCTGCTTTTTTTTTAAACAAGGTATTTCTATATATGGTCTCTCAGAGGATGTATTTATGCCTATTCCTTACTTTTGTTATATAAAGTATTTCATTTCTACTGAAAGGGCTATACTCACTTAACTATTTAAGTTGCTTAGCTAAAGTATAATTATCTTTCATTAAAAATAGAAATTATAACAGGCTTGTTTAATTGGTAAAAACTCATTACTGCTGCAATCACAAACAAAATTAGTTGTAATATTCTTTACTCAGTGACTAAATCAGAAAAGAAAGAAGGCTGAAGTTTAGAAAGACAAAAGAAGGTAATGTAAATATTGAGAAAAGAAAGGAGTTTTAGTAGTACCACAGTCCATACTGTCTGGAAGTAAAGAAGATATTGTCATGGGCATAGAAATATGAGAACTACATAAAAATAATAAATATTTAAAATTATCTAGTATGGAAATATTTTATTTTTAGTTGACTATGGTCTAAATACAGTTAAGAGGCAATAGTTCTATTGATAGTGCCTGGTTCCAAACATTACTGATAAGAAGTAGTAACTCTGTTCATTGATTACAACACATATCTTCCTTGACCTAGCTGCCCATCCTGTTTTTGATGGTGGTTTCAAGCTACTATACTTGTAACGTTGTAATCTATTTCCATCTCCCATTAATTAGAATTTACTTTTGCTACTCATTAAAAGAGAAGCAACTAACTACAAAGAATATATTCTGTTTTATCTGCTCTAGGAAATGTCACAGAAAGCATCGATAGCATCTTTAGTTGTTAAAGACATGTTTTTGTAAGGCACTTACATTTTTCAAAAATTTAAATCATTCCAAGCTATTCCTCGACTCACATCACTTGTACTCTCTATTTTCCATCCCTACAATGAGTGTAAAATGAGACAGAAAAGATTAAATAGAGATATAACCACTGTTAATAAGAGAACAAATGGAAAAATAAGCTGTTTCCCTAGAACCACACTTTCTTGATCCATACTCTCACTCATGATGATAATGGAATAAGCATCATAAACTGTAAAGCAGGCTGAAATTAAATATTTTCTTTTTGTTAGAGTTCCCTTGGTCATGGTCATAACAACAGAACAGTGACAAAGATACCAACCAAAATCTTTCTAACTTGACTTACTTTGTAAAATGGAAGCCATACCGAAAATTGATTGGGTGACCAACAACTTGAGACTAGTATGCCCAGCTACCAGCCACCTAGAGGAAAACAAATACTAATGTTCTAGTAAAGGGACATAAGAATAAAAATCTCCCAATGATGTTATCCTATACTCATAGATTATTGTCTTGCTCTGCCATCGTCAGAGAAGCTTCTTCCTGCCATTGATGAATACAAACACAAATAACCAAGTAGACACAACCCCTATTCCTAAGCCAGAAGCAATCCACAATTGACAATCATCTGCACATAGAAATTTAATATTCTCTTTGATTCATTGCATTATTCTTTTTGTTTAAATTGTGTTGATTTAAGTTTGATTATTTCCTGCCATCTACTCCTTCTAGGTGAGTTTTCTTCTAATTGTTCTAAGATTTTCAGCTGTGCAGTTAGTTCTAAAGTGTGGGATTTGTCAAGATTTTTCATATTGTCATCTATTGCTATGAATTTTCCTCTTACGACTGCTTTCCTTGTGTCTCATAAGTATGGGTATGTTGTGGGTTCATTTTCATTAAACTCTAGAAATTCTTTGGTTTCTTTCTTAATTTCTTCTTTGAACCAGAGGTGGTTCAGTTCAGTCACATTTAGTTTCCATGAGTTGGTAGGCTTTCTATGATTTTTGATGTTGTTGAACTCTAACTTTAGACTATGGGGGTCTGACTTGATACAAGAGATTATTTCTATTTTGTGTATCTATTGATATTTTCTCAATGATCAATCATGTGGTCATTTTTAAAGAAAGTTCCATGTGCTGCTGAGAAATATGTATATTCCTTTATGTTTGTGTGGAAGCTTCTGTAAATACCTATTAAATCCATTTGCATCATAACATCTATTAGACCCCTTATTTCTCTGTTGAGTCTCTGTCTGGCTGACCTATCCAAGGGTAAAAGTGAGGTACTGAAGTCTCTCACAATTAGAGTATGAGAGTTGATGTGGAGTTTGAGCTTTAGTAGTAGTGTTTATTTTGCATGCATAGGTGTGCTTACATTAGGTGCATAAATATTCATGATTGAAATGTAATCTTGATCAATTTTTTCCTGAGATGAGTAAGTAATGTCCATCCTGGTCTCTTTTAATTGATTTTAGTTTTAAGTCTACTTTGTTAGATATTAGGATGGCAATGTTACTTGTTTCTTAGGGCTATTTCATTGGAAAAATTTTTTCCCAACGCTATACTCTGAGCCTGTGTCTGTTTTTGCAGTTGAGGTGTGTATCTTGTATGCAGCAGAAGGATGGCTTCTGTTTTTGCATCCATCATGTTAGGGTGTGTCTTTTTATAGGTAAATTGAGTCCA
Source organism: Sigmodon hispidus (assembly GCA_004025045.1). NCBI lineage: Eukaryota > Metazoa > Chordata > Mammalia > Rodentia > Cricetidae > Sigmodon > Sigmodon hispidus. Next base: position 8,595 of record PVIH01011811.1, on the reverse strand, counting down.
TTGATATTAAGGGGTATTAGTGACAACTGATTGTTATTTCCTGTTATTTTTGGTAATAACTTGTTTGTATTTTCTATCATTGGGCTTTTTTTCTGTGGGATTATGGTTTGTTTGTTTGTGTTTCTTTTAAAAAGGCAACAAGATAGGTAAACCCTTATTCAAACTTACCGACAAGCAGAGAGAGAGAATATCCAAATCGACAAAGTCAGAAATGAAAAAAGGGACATAACAATGGATCCCAAGGGAAATCCACAGAATTATCAGTTCATACTTTGAAAATCTATACTCCAAAAAAAATGCAAAACTTAGAAGAAATGGACAGCTTTCTTGGCAGGTACAACTTACGAAAAATAAATGAAAATCAGATTAAATATCTAAACAGACCTATAACACAAAAGGAAATTGATGCTGTCATCAAAAGCCTCCCAAGTAAAAACAGCTCAGGTCCAGATGATTTCAGTACACAATTTTACCAGATATTCAAAGCAGAAATAACCCCAATACTCCTGAAACTGTTTCATAGAGTAGAAACTCAAAGAATATTGCCAAACTCTTTATATGAGGCCACAGTGTCCCTGATACCCAAGTCGCTGAAAGACACAATGAAGAAAGGGATTTGCAGACCAATTTCTCTCATGAATATTGATGCAAAAATTTTTAAGAAAATACTGCCAAACCATATTCAACAATATATAAAAGAATATCATCCACCACCATCAAGTAGGCTTCATCCCAGAAATGCAGGCATTGTTCAACATAAGAAAAACTGTAAATATCATCCACCATATAAACAAACTGAAGAAAAACCCCACACAATTATAAACTTAGATGCTGAAAAAGCCTTTGAAAAAATCCAATACTCCTCTATGATAAAAGTCCTGAAGAGATCAGAAATACAGAGAAAATATTTAAATAAATAAAGGCAATTTACAAGAAGCTGACAGCCAAAACAAAAATTAATGGAGAAATATTCAAAGCAATCCCACTAAAATCAAGAATGAGACAAAGACGTCCTCTCTCCCCTTATCTTTTCAAAATAGTGCTCAAAGCTTTAGCTAAAGCAATAAGAGAATGAAAGGAGATTAAGGGAATACAAAATGGAAAAGAAGAAGTGAAACTATATCTATTTGCAGATGATATGATTGTATACATAAGTGGCCCACAAAATTCTACCTGGGAAATTCTACAGCTGATAAAAAGCTTCAACAAGGTAGCAGGATACAAGATTAACACAAAGAAAAGTGTAGCCCTCTTACATAAAAAGAGAAAAGAGCTGAAAAAGAAGTAAGGAAACATCACCCTTTATAATAGCTACAAATAGCATTAAATACCTTGAAGTAACTATAACCAAGGAAGTAACAGATCTATTTGATAGTAACTTTAAATAACTAAAGAAAGAAATTGAAGAGGATATCAGAAAGTGGAAAGATTTCCCATGTTCCTGGATAAGTAGGATCAACATAGTAAAAATGGCAATCGTACCAAAAGCAATCTACAGATTCAATGTAATTCCCATTAACACCACAACACAATTTTTTTACATACCTTGAAAGAACAATAATCAATTTCATTTGAAATAACAGGAAAGCCAGGATTGCCAAAACAATTTTGCTCAACAAAAGAATCTCAGGAGGCATCACCATCCCTAACTTCCAATTATATTATAGAGCTACACTAATAAAAACAGCCTGTTCCTATCATAAAAGCAGACTTGTGAATCAGTAGAATGAATTGAAGATCTGACATTAACCCAAATACCTATGAACACCTAATCTTAAAGAAAAGATAATAACTTTATCAAATGGTGTTGGAATAAATGGATAGTAGTGTGTAGAAAAAAACAAATTGATATAAGCCTATCATCCTGCACAAAACTGAAATCTATGTGGATCAAAGACCTCAACATAAACCCAGCCACACTTAACTTAATAGAAAATAAAGTGGGAAATAATCTCCAAGCAACACAGGCACTAAGAACAACAATCAATAAGTGGGACCTCCTGCAACTGAGAAGTTTCTGAAAAGCCAAGGACACAATGAGAAAAAATGACAACCTACAAAATGGAAAAAGATTTCACCAACACCTCAAGTGAGAGAGGATTGATCTCTAAAATATATGGAGAACGCAACAAACTAGAACCTAAAGTCTTATGTAACCTAATTAGAAAAATGGGGTTCAGAATTAAATAGGGAATTCTCAGAAGAAGAATTATAAATGGCTGAAAGGCACTTGACAGTGTGCTCAACATCTTTAGCCAACAGAGAAATGCAAATTATATCAACTTTGAGATGCCACCTGACATCTGTTAGACTGGCTAATATAAAAGACACAGAGGACAGCCTACGTTAGAAAGGATGCAGAGCAAGGGGAACACTCCTCCATTGTTGTTGGGAGTGTAAGTTTGTTCAGCCACTTTGGAATGCAATATGGCGGTTTCTCAGAAAATTGAGAATCAATCTCCCCAAGGACCCAGCAATACCACTTCTCATGTATCCCCTAAAGATGCACAGTCACACTCCAAAGGCATTAGCTCAACTATGCTCATAGCACTGTTATTTGTAATAGCAAGAACCTGGAAACAACCTAGATGTCCCTCAACTGAAGAATGGTTTAACAAACTGTGGTACATCTACACAATGGAATACTGCTCAGCAGTAAGAAAAACTGATATCCTAAAATTTTCAGGCAAATGGATGGATTTGGAGAATATCCTCCTCAGCGAGGTATCACAAACTCAGAGAGATAAGCAGGGGATGTACTCACTCACTAGTGGTCTCTAAACAAACAAACAAGAAAAAAAGCCAAACATGCCCAAGCGGCAAACCACAACCACTGATCATCTTGGGATCAGAAACACCCTTAACTGACCCTTCGAACCCCACTCCCCCTAGAGGAACACCTGACTCAGTCTTGAGGAGCGGGGAGAAAACTGGATTTGCTAGGAGTGGAGACTGAAATAAGTAATATTGGGACAGTGGGACCATGGGACTGCCTGCTGCCTTCCCATGAGGGGATGGGCAGTTGTGGAGAAGAAAAAATGACCTGATGTGTTGGGAGGGGGGAGGGACCTTGAATAAGGATATACAAGGATAGAAATTGTGACTTCTTTGTTCATAATAATAATAAAAATAAATAAAAAATTAAAAAAGAATGCTTTTTTGATGTCACAAATGAGTAACAGTTTATCTAGGTGTAAAATTCTTGGTTTATATGTTTTAGACTTTAAAATCTCATATTCATAGTGTTATTCTTAATTATTTATAACCTTTAAATTAGCCTTTTAGAGTAGGACTTGAGTTTGGAATTCTTCAATAAGAATTTCAGTGTATTTAATTTATTGATTTCAATTTTGGTTATGGAATGTGGTTGTAAAAACTACACTTTAAATAAATAGTCAAGTTCAATAAAATCTAAAAAAAAAAACAAAACAAAAGAATTAAATACAATGAATAAGTTAGAAAAAGAAAAGTTCAGTGACAGAAACTTTAAAAAGGCACAGAATTCTGGCCCAAACTCCCAGTGTAGTCAAATAGATTGAGGAGGGCTTATATAAGCAAATGGTTTATGATCATGATGTGGAAACCCACAGAGAGAGTTGAGCTCCTGGGAGCTCATGAGCTCCTGACTGACATTTGGAAACCTGCATGAGACTGAACTTAGCACTCTGAATGTGGAGGATAGTATGTGGCTTGGGCAGATTGTTGGACCTCTGGCAGTGGGACCAGGATTTATCTCAAATGCATGAACTGGCTTTTTGGAGCCCATTCCCTATAGAGGGATATCTTGCTGAGCCTTCATATGGTGGATGGGTTTAGTCCTGCCTCAACTTGATGTGCAGACTATATTGACTCCCTGTGGGAGTCCTTACCCTCTCTGAGAAGTGGATGAGGGGTAGGGTGGGGAGAAGCTGGGGGCTAGTAGGAGGAGGGGAGGGTAGGGTAACTTTGGTTGGTATGTAAAAACAACTTTTAAATAAATAGTAAAAAATGAAAATTAATTAAAAACATGTTTAGAGATTTCTTTTCTCATTATGCTGTGTCAAGAAATTTTTATTTGATTTTATTTTTAATACTGTAGTTTCTTTGGTTATATAATATGGATTCTAGTTTTGTATTTTTCTGGTATTCCTGAGTGTGTGAACAAGTGGATCTCTGCATTTATATCTGTTTCTTGTACTTTATTTTAGGTTAATTTTTTTCTGTTTATTTGATCTATTTATTCATTCTATTTGATTTGTTTTTATCTTACAATATTTAATTGTAAAGAAAATGCATTGCTCTTTATCCTCAAGATGAAATTAGTATATACTGCTATAGAATAAGAATGGTCACTTACAAACATAATGCTATTAATGACAATAGATTTTTTGTATGAAAAAGTTAATATTTATTGAGCACTCAAAGGTCTCAAGTTAGTGACTGTCCTTTATTTTCTTATTCCTGTAAACAACAGCTTCCTAAGATAAGTGTTATTATCATTTCCATTTATAGATAAAAAAGCTATTTTGAATAAGGTTAAAGAACTAACTGAAAATTCAAGAACTCAGTAGAGATACTGGAAATAGAAACAAGGTATGGTTGTCATAAAATGTCCAATTTTGTAAACTCTGCCATCTTGAAATAAGAGTAGTTATTAATTACATTTACATGTGTGTTGTACTACATCATTGAAAAGAAAAAATCTGGTGGAGATAAAAGGGAAGTGGAAAGAAAACTATTATTTTTAATATGATGGTCAGACCACTCTTACTTTACATAAATATTGCATCTTCACAACAACCCAGAAACATACTTTAACATTTGACATTTTAGGAAACTGAAGTTCAGAGAGATGAAGAAAATTGTCTGAGGTCACATTGATAGTATGTAATCAATCCAGAATGCATTCTCTCCATGAAAACATGTAAAAACACATGATTCTTAAATTCTTTAAATACTTTTTCAGTGAACAAGTAATTAAAGCTAATAGATTTTATATTTCTAACTTTGTCATAGGTTTTTTGTTTGTTTTGGTATGGAGGAGTGCATAAAATAAATTTAATAGTGGAAGAATGAAATCCAATGTAAAGCTCCACAGTTTTATAATGCCTATTTTAACAGCATAGAAATTTGTTATGATGTATAAATTATGAGGGTGGTTAATTTTGATGTAATGTAGGTTTTATATTCACATATCTTTTAAAATAATAAAGACAACTAAAATATTTTCTCATTTTCAATTCTCTTTCTTAGTTCAGGTTGCCAATGCATAAAATTGCATGCTTTTCTCTTAAGGAGTGAGCCAAAAGAGAGAAGAAAGGAGGATGGAGTTAAAGGAATAAGAAAGTGAGAGATGGAGATTAAAAGGAAAAGATATAATAAGCTCTATGTGAAGCCATACTTAGTTATGATGTCAAAAAAACAAGTGTTCTTCTATTTTGATAACACCTGATACTTCATGAGTACTTTCAGTTCACAGTCTTACTTGATTTCTATTTAATAATGATGACATTAATTTCAATAATTCAGTTGGTATTTCATTTATTGACAAAATATCTCTGATCTCTGAAAGACTAAACTATTAGAGAAGCACAGTATTGGTTTATAGAGATTGGAGGATTTCCTTATATGCTTCCAATTCTTGACTTAGTATTATATCTACCAAGGTAGTTTTGATTAAACTTTTATGACTTCCTGGACCCTTTGAATATGACTTTATTAAAAATTTCCTTCTGTTATTTTAAAACTACATGCAGTACTCCAAGAAGGCAACTTTCTAGCTTCTTGAATTCCTCTAATCTCCCCAATCCATTACTAGAATTAAAGTTTTTACTCTTCTATTATTGTTAAATGTAAGGAAAATAGGTGACTTGGGGGAGTATAAGAACAGAACATATATATAGGAAAATACTAAGTGCTTAGAGATGTTGAACCATGAATGGTAAATATAGAGCAAAAAGTAGATATATAGAATGGAAGACCCAGGTTAATTATATACTTGTCTTGATCTTTATTCTTCTACATAAGAGATCTGCAAATAGTTGCCTTAAATATATATGTACTCATACTTTGGATCACAGGATATGAATCTTGCAATAATTAGGAAACTTATCAACTGCATCTCTTCCTAACACCTATGTGTGATGCTTTCTGAGAGATCTGGGTAGGGTACTGATATATGTTGCTTAAGGTTATTTTCTGACACTATAATTTTTTGATTAAAGTAGTCTAGTGTTTAAATTTCTAAGGAAATCTTCTAAAATAGCAAAACTGTAGAAAGTGGGTTCAATAAAAAGTTTTCTTCAAATTTTTATAAATTTGGTCATATTGAATATTGTTTAAAAATGACAGAGTAAGTTGGCAACAAAAGTGTCAAAAATTATTGTGAGTGAATGCATTTAAGATGAAGGAAATGACTAAAATTTGGAGACTTTTACATTTCATGGAAGATCTTGAGTAATTTCTACTAAGTAATACATATGCTTTTACCAATTATTACATATTGAGAGTGGCTTTTATTATTTCCTTATTTCAAGCTTGTAGTCAGAAGTTTCTCTGTCCCATACGGCTGTTCCCATAGCTATTTATTCCCAAATAATCACACAAAGGCTTATATTAATTAGAAACTGTTTGGTCAATGGCTCTGGCTTAATACTTGCTAAATCTTACTCATAAACTAACACATGATTCTGTGCATGTTTAGCTAAATAGCTTGGTAGCTTTTCTCATTGCAGTGTTCTAGTCTTGTTTCCTCTGTATCTGCCAGTGTCTTCTCTCTGCCTAATCTTTCCTTAATTTCTCCTTGTCTGGTTTCCCTGTCTCTACTTCCTGCCTGCCTTCTTGATAATGAGCATTTTATTAAATAAATACAAGTTAAAAATATATACAGCATTATCCCACAGAAGCTCATAAAGAAAATGGAAGTATTATGTGATAAATTAATAAATAATGCAAAACAATGTTAGTTCATTATTTCTACCCCAAAGAAAAATCTATGACAAGCCAAGAGAACAGCAAAAATGATGAATAAATTGGAAGAGTGAATTATTTGGGATGGTTTTGGTATTGCACCAAAATTAGTGAAAACCCAAAAGCTCCATCTTGTGTTGCCCATATGTTTAAGGGTCTCCCTACTGAAGTGAGGAAAACCTATTAATATCCACACACTCAAAAAAGCGTGATTATCCTTCCCTCAGTGGCTATCAACTATAAATAGCTCCAAAGTGTAAGATGGGGAATTTCCTTCAGCCAATGTGTCTTGGTATTGTCCAATTCTTGGACATATCATGGTTTTTATTACCCCTTTATTAATCAAATATTAAATGATTTCATATATTGCTGCAATAAATATCCCATTAACATGCCAATTTTATTAGCTTTTGCATGTTATTTAGTAGTTGAATTACTGAATTACATAATACTTCTATTTCTTCTTCCTTCTCTCTTTCTCTCCTTCCCTCTTCCATCCCTTTCTTCCTTCCCTTTTTGTCTTTCTGTCTGTATTTATCTCATCCTGACCTACTCTACTTTTTATCCTTCTTCTTCATCTTTTTCTTCTTCCTGTGTCTTAGGTATTACAGGCTGACCTTGAGCACATTGTATTTTTGAGGATGACTTTGAATTTTCAATGTCCCTTCTATATCCTCAGGACTGAAGAAATACATGTGCCAAATTTGGACTGTTTATATAGTTCTGGGGGCTGAATTCAAGGCTTTAGCCATGTTCAGTGAGAAATCTAACAACTAAGATACCTCTGTAATGAAGTAATTCTAAAGAGTGTACACACTTTTCTGTAATGACATTAATTTACATTTCTGTGAGTGGGTGTTCAAAAATTCCTTTTCCTCAACATTTCTTAAACATTTGTTGCCTTTGCTATTTCTAATGATAAGCATTTTAGCATGGGAGGCAATATCTAATTGTGATTTTAAGTTTTATTACACTGATGATTAGTATTGTGGAACATGTTTTTTATGTATTTGCTTGCCATTTTCATATCTTTTTGTGGGAAGTAATGTTTACTGAGAAGGAAACAGCATTTTTAGCAAAAAGGGGATTTAAAAATGAATTGCCCATATGTCTTCTTTTAAGAAATGCCAATTAAATTCCTTTGCATAAATTTTCCTCAGCCTATTTGATGTCTTTCAATGAAGTTGCTTTTGTTACACATATCCTTTTATACAAACATACATGCATTCACACATACATGCTTTCACATGATTACAACTTATTTTTCTGACTTGGTTGAATTATTTCTTTTCATATTTTAAAAGTTTACTATTTTTTTAAAAAAATAAAGATATTTTCTAGGAAGTTCATAGATCTCCATTTGTTTTGAATAAGTTGTGGTTGTATCATTTGATAGTTTTTTGATGCCATATTTAAATAATTTTTATCTCATTGGCTATACACATTGATGCTGCAGAAATTTAAAATGTAGGTATTCATTCTAAATTTTTTGGATATAAGTTATATTAGAAAGTTTTTGCCAATCAGCCTCTTCAGAGATTTCTGACAAGCTAAGTGACATGATCTTTAATCATATTTCTTGCTGTAATTCTTGGCCTATTAGGATTGATTCTTGAGTCAGCCAAGGAGTATCCTGAGAATCCTAAT
>PVIH01011810.1:0-67044 GCA_004025045.1 Sigmodon hispidus | reverse complement strand
TGTTCATAGGTTTTTGGGTTAATGTCTGGATCCTCAATTCTATTCCATTGGTCCACAAGTCTGTTTTTATGCCAGTACCAGGCTGTTTTTATTACTGTAGCTCTATAGTATAGCTTGAAGTCAGGGATGGTGATACCTCCTGAGGTTCTTTTGTTGAGTAAAATTGTTTTGGCAATCCTGGCTTTCCTGTTATTCCAATGAAATTGAGTATTGTTCTTTCAAGGTCCAAAAAATATTGTGTTGGGATTTTGATAGGCAGTGCATTGAATCTGCAGATTGCCTTTGGTAGAATTGCCATTTTTACTATGTTGATCCTACCAATCCAGGAACATGGGACAGCTTTCCATTTTCTGATATCCTCTTCAATTTCTTTCTTCAATGATTTAAAATTTTTGTCAAATAGGTCTGTTACTTCTTTGGTTATAGTTACTCGAAGGTATTTAATATGATTCGCAGCTAATATGAAGGGTAATGTTTCCCTTATTTCTTTTTCAGCTCTTCTATCTTTAGCGTATAGAAGGGCTACTGATTTCTTTGCATTAATCTTGTATCCTGCTACATTGCTGAAGGTGTTTATCAGCTGTAGCAGTTCTTTGGAAGAATTTTGTGGGTCACTTATGTATACAATCATATCATCTGCAAATAGAGATAGCTTCACTTCTTCTTTTCCAATTTGTATGCCCTTAATCTCTTTTCGTTCGCTTATTGCTTTAGCTAAAACTTCGAGAACTATATTGAATAGATAAAGAGAGAGAGGACATCCATGTCTAGTTCCTGACTTTAGTGGGATTGCTTTCAGTTTTTCTCCATTAAGTTTGATACTGGCTGTCAGCTTCTTGTAAATCGCCTTAATTATATTTAGGTATTCTCCCTGTATTCCTGATCTCTCCAGGGCTTTAATCATAAAGGAGTGTTGGATTTTGTCAAAGGCTTTTTCCGTATCTAAGGATATGATCATGTGATTTTGTTCCTTTAGTTTGTTTATATGATGGATAACATTTATAGTTTTTCGTATGTTGAACCAGCCCTGCATTTCTGGGATGAAGCCTACTTGGTCATGGTGGTCTTTTATGCATTGTTGTATATGGTTTGCCAAAATTTTGTTGAGAATTTTTGCATCAATATTCATGAGGGAAATTACTCTGTAATTCTTCTTTGTTGTGTCTTTGAGTGGCTTGGGTATTAGGGTGATTGTGGCCTCATAAAAGGAGTTTGGTAATATTCCTTTAGTTTCTACTGTGTGAAATAGTTTGAGGAGTAATGGTAGTAATTCTTCTTTGAATGTCTGGTAGAATTCAGCACTGAAACCATCTAGACCAGGGTTTTTATTTTGGGGGAGGTTTTTAATGACAGCTTCAATTTCCTTAAGGGTTATAGGCCTGTTTAGGTAATTATTCTGATCTTCATTTAATTTTGGAAGATGGTGCCTGTGCAGAAAGCTGTCCATTTCTTCTAGTTTTTCCATTTTTGTAGAATATAGATTTTCAAAATATGACCTGATAATTCTCTGTATTTCCTGGGGGTGTGTTGTTATGTCCCCCTTTTCATTTCTGATTTTGTTGATTTGGACACTCTCTCTCTGTTTTTTGTTTAGTTTGGCTAAGGGCTTATCTATCTTGTTAACTTTCTCAAAGAATCAACTCTTAGATTTGTTGATTCTTTGTATTGTTCTTTTTGTTTCAATTGTAATGATTTCAGCTCTAAGTTTGATTATTTCCTGCCATCTACTCCTTCTAGGTGACTTCGCTTCTAATTGTTCTAAGGCTTTCAGCTGTGCTGTTAGGTCTCTAGTGTGGGATTTCTCAAGGTTTTTCATAAAGGCGTATAGCGCTATGAATTTTCCTCTTAAGACTGCTTTCATTGTGTCTCACAAGTTTGGATATGTTGCTGATTCATTTTCATTGAATTCTAGGAAGACTTTGATTTCTTTCTTAATTTCTTCCTAGATCCAGAGATGGTTCAGCTGATTGATGTTTAGTTTCCATGTGTTGGTAGGCTTTCTTTGGGTTTTGATGTTGTTGAACTCTAACTTAAGACCCTGATGGTCCGATATGTTACAAGGGATTATTTCCACTTTTTTGTATCTGCTGATATTTGCTTTATGACCAATTATGTAGTCAATTTTGGAGAAAGTTCCATGAGGAGCTGAGAAATATGTATATTCCTTTGCCTTTGGGTGGAAGGTTCTGTAGATATCTATGAAATTCATTTGCCTCATAACCTCATTTGACTCCTTATTTCTCTGTTGAGGCTCTGTCTGGTTGATCTATCCAGGGTTGAAAGTGGGGTATTGAAGTCTCACACTATTAGGGTGTAAGAATTGTTGTGGGATTCGAGCTTTAGCAGTGTTTCTTTTACATAAGTAGGTGCCCCTATATTAGGGGCATAAATATTTAAGATTAAAATCTCCCCTTGACCAATTTTTCCTGTGATGAATAAGTAGTGACCCTCTTGGTCCCTTTTTATTGCTTTTAGCTTAAAGTGTACTTTGTTAGATATTAGGATTGCAACCCCTGCATGTTTCTTAGTACTGTTTGACTGGAAAATCTTTTCCCAACCCTTTATTCTAAGCCTGTGTCTGTCCTTGCAGTTGAGGTGTGTTTCTTGTAGGCAACAGAAGGATGGCTTCTGTTGTTGTATCCATTTTGTTAGTGTGTGACGTTTTATAGGAGAGTAGAGACCATTAATATTAAGGGAAATTAGTGACCATTGATTCATATTTCCTGCCATTTTTGGTGGCAACTTGTTTGTATTTCCTTTCTCTAGGGTATTCTTCTGTGGACATATTGATTGTTTGTGATTTCGTGGGTGTATCTGGGGTCCTTAGGTTGGAGTTTTCCCTCTAATACTCTCTGTAGTGCTAGATTGGTAGATAGATATTCTTTCAGTCTGACTTTGTCCTGAAATACCTTGTTTACTCCATCTATGGTGTTTGATAATTTTGCAGGGTATGGTATTCTAGTTTGGCAACCATGATGTTTTAGTGTCTGTATAACTTCTGACCAAGCCCTTCTAGCTTTCATCGTTTCTATTGAATAGTCAGGCGTTATTCTGATGGGTCTGCCTTTATATGTGAGTTGGCCCTTTTCTTTTGCAGCTCTTAAAATTTTTTCTTTTTGTGCATGTTTTGTGACTTGATTATTATGTGGCACACTGACTTTTTTGGGGGATCATATCTATTTGGTGTTCTGTAAGCTTCTTTTATCTTTATAGGCATTTCCTTCTTCAGATTTGGAAAGTTTTCTTCTATGATTTTATTGAAAACATTATCTGTGCCTTTGAGCTGGTCTTCTTCTCCTTCTTCTATTCCTATTATTCTCAAATTAGGTCTTTTCATGGTGTCCCAGATTTCCTGGACATTTTGAGTTATGGCTTTTTTAGTTTTACTATTTTCTTTGACTGATATATCTATTTGAGTTACTGAGTCTTCCACTTCAGAGATTCTATCTTCAATCTCTTGAACTCTGTTTATTATGCTTGTATCTGTGGTTCCAGCTTTTTTCTTCAGGTTTTCTATTTCCATCTTTGCCTCATTTTGTGCCTTTTTTATTGCTTCCATTTCAGCTTTTAGTTCCTGGCATGTTTGTTTCATAGATTTGTTCATCTCTTCCATTTTTTTTTTTTTTTTGTATTTTCTTCTATTTCTTTAAGGCTTTTTTTCATATCTTCTTTTAGAGCTTCGATGATCATCAAAAAGGAATTTTTGGTGTTGCTTCCTTCTGTTTCCTCTTCATCGCTCAGTTCAGGTCTTGTATTTGTAAGATCGCCATTCTCTTCTGGAGTTACCATCTTGTCCTTTGTATTATTATGTAATTTTTTGCACTGACGTTTGCCCATGGCTTCAGTGGTTCACGATTAGATGGCTCCTGGTCAGTTGTGGCACTCGTGTTGTGTGCCTACTCTCACTTCTCTGGTCAAGGTCTGAGTCTGTCCTTCAGAAACCCCTGCAGCTGTTGGTTCGCTCAGTTCGAGGTTGTGCTGGGTAGCCATGCAAATTCCCTCAGCAGGAGCTGTGGGTGTGGTGAAGGGCAGAGTTTACCTGCCCCTGCTCCAGAGTGTGCTGGGACTCTGCAGACAGCACTTGGTCCCGGGAGCAGAACCGGGGATTATTATTCTTAGGGTAGATCTTTGCTATTGAGCTAGTGTACTCATTATTTACTAGCCCAAAGCTTGTCAGGTTAATTTCTAGAGAACTATGTAAAGTTTGAAGTATTGTAATAAAGTGTACTCATCCAGGAATATACAAAGCAAGAGAGGTTATCTACTAAACATGAGTACTGTCCTGCAAATTCTTTACATAATAATTTATTTTTTTCATTTCAATAAACATTACACCTATTTTAAGATCTGTTCTTAAGCCCTATGAAGTTTATGTTGTGCGAGGGTTAATATTTACTGCTTTGGTTTTATTTTTTTTATCAAACAATTTTCTCTAACAAAAAATACACTCCATGGAATGATTATACTTGTATATATTTTTTATCTTTCTATTTTAATTTTCATGGTACTATGTATAAACCTGCTAAGTATGTCAAAAATACAATTGTCTTCTGGGTAAATATGCTTGTTTGTGTGCTTAAGAGAACAGCAGATAGTTTTCAATTGCTTAGTACAAAATTGTCATTTCTAATAATAAAATTGTAGAGAATAGTGTTAATGAGAAAGTAAAAGAATGCTTCAGAAAGGACCAATTATGATTCTGTACTAATGTTACTGCTGAATCATCATAATAATAATGCATCACCACTATTAATAACAGATAAATGTCATAGAGGGTGGAGGGAATATTTAAAAATCCAATGGCTTCAAACTAAGTGTCTCATGAATTATACATTTAATTAGGAAAAGCCAAATGTGAAAGTTTTTAAACTTCTAACTTGTAAGTTCTATTTTTTTCTTTCCCCATTAAAAATACACAAATTAAGTCCCAGCTGTGGCTGATGATGAAACTCACAAAAATGATGCTCCCACTGCAGGCAAGCTGTGGGTATGGATGAGCAGTGACAGTCCATGGAGAAAGAGAGACAGAGAAAGGAAAACAATGAGGGCTGGAAGAATTTGAAACTCAATGTGTTGTGACATTATATCTCACATCTATAAACAAATGTGTAATCTATCACAGATATAGGATGATTGACTAATATTTTATGACATCTCATAATCTTTGAAAATCAGCAACTTTTCTACCTATATATCTACAGATGTGCTCTATCTCTGCTGGATTTTATTTTTATCACATGCAAAATTGACTGAGATGCAAATGTTAGCCACGAAAGATTCAGCATATTTGGGATATATACATCTGCAGAATGTCACATTGCAGGCCAGGCTGGGAAAAAATGGAGTAGTATACATGCCAACTTTTATGATAGTTACAAAAGTCAGAGACTATTATTCTTTATTTCTCCACATTCAAAATAGACAAGGAATGCTTAGCTCAAATCTCCATTGTACCCAGTTTATGTGGTTCTTGGTACTATGGTTTGAGCCCAATGTTTTGTAGTTACTAGATTTTGTAGGGACTAGATTCCCACCTCTAGTATATTGACATTTTAGTGCCACAATTTTTTGTTATTTTTCATTCTTGAGGTTGTAATTTATTACAGTGTTTCTAAATTTCGTTTTCTTTCTCCAAAGCCCTTCTATGTACTGCTCCCAACTCTCCTCAAATTCATGGACATATTTTTTCATTCATTGTTATTGCATGCATATGAGTATTGAAAGCATATGTATTCCTAAATGTAACCTTTTACATCCATATACTATTACTTGTATATATTTTCTGAGCTTCCTGGGAAAGTAAAACAAATTGCTAAGTTCTGCCCTTGGAAAACCACTTCTACCATTCAATTTCTCAGTTACTTTTATTACCTCATGTAGGGTTCAGGCTTTTCCTTTGAGTTTGCCATGGTCACTGGAGTCATCCATGTTCAACGCACATTTGAGAAACATGTTAATGGGACTATGCATATATAGCTTCTGATGTTGCTAGAGTCACAACCTCACAGATAAGAACCCAATTCTCTGGGTGTTGTAGTGCTATATAAATTTAATCTCAGCACTCATCTGAGAGAAGCAGGAGGATCATGAAGTCAAGAACATGCACAGCTAGATAGACATTTAGCCAAATCTAGAATACATGTGACCTTGTCTCAAAATAAGAAGAATAAATTCTAAATTTTAATTTTCGATAAAAACACTAGCTAGGCTCTTAGAGCACTGGGTAAAAGATGCAGCCAAATAAACCCCATGCATTTCTGTACTTAGAGCCTCAGCTTGTTAAAGGCCCATTTAAGAGAGATAGAACACGTTCACATTAATCAAGATTTTATGTATTTGGTTTCCCATGATATTTAGCAGTAAACCACATGACAGATGAACCTGCTTTCTTGTGCAATTTTGTAGGTTGTTCAGGCATCATAGACTAGATGATAGTGATGAAGTAGGTGAGGAACAGTACTTTTCACTTTGAACCAGGGCTGGGTTTAATTCACAGGGATCATGAAGGTTTGTAAAGTAGTCTGAGGTCCAGGAAGGAGAATCAAGAAAATATTAGTAGAAGAGTCAAAAGACAACTTTAATGAAAGAGCAAGTGATTAGGCTTCTGAATGATTTAGATTCAATTTATACTCTTTATACATAACAACCTGATTCTGAAACTTTAACTCTGTACTGGAATATCTAACATTCTTTTCCATATAATAGACATGCAACTAATAATCAGTAAACTTTATAAGTCAGTTAAAGATTAAACTAAGGTAAACTTAACATTGTCTTAATTCTTTTTGTATACTTTCTCACTCTTCAAACAGGTTTTAAATATTCTGTTATTGAAAAAGGATACTATACTTTTAGAAGCAAATAGGAAAGTTTGAGTACTGAGATAAAAATGGATTCACTGGAGGGAGAGAAGAAAATTACAGTCTAAGGTCCTAAGATTATAGGTTGATGAATACAAAGATTTCTCAGACACTAGGATCAACCTATAATTTTTGTGAAGTGGAAAGGGTTATGTTATTTTCAGAAAGCTAATTCTTGTTTCTCTGCTCAAAAGGGCCTTAAATAAGGATCCCTAAACTGACACATGACACTAGAAATTTGTTCAAAATTGTCCTTTTTTCAAAAAAAGGTACAAAAGATAAGAGTTCGTAAGAATAGGTGAATTTGAACTACATCTTTTCCTCTTTTTTTTCGTTTAGGAAAACTTTATTATCTAGTCACATCTCTAGGTTCAAACTAAAGTCTCTAAGTATCTCTTTGGTAGAGACAGAGAAACAGACATAGAGTGAGGCAGAAAGGGACATCAGTAAAGAAACTTAGGAAAGCACCACAGAAAATGTGGAAAGTTCCTAATAGGGATTTACGAAAGAAAACGATGTTTCAATAGGTGAAACCAAGACAATAAATTCAAAGCTTATTTTTGATAATGATTGCTGAGCTGCACTCATGCATTCATGACTAGGAAACATAAACTACTAGGGAGATGAGAACATCAAGGGAGAAGTAGACCATTCACACATGAGTTATCATCCATAAGATGTAAACATAAATCTTTTTATTCATTTATTTTTCCGCTCATATAGTCATGATTATCCATGCTCTCTCTGATAATTTTTAATGACAGAAAGAGTTCATTTTTACCTTAGAAATCAACTCTTGTAGGTCTCAAGTTTACCAACAGATTTCCAGCACTGGCATAAACACAGGTAGCACTCTACTCACAAGGAACAAAGGTTTCTTTTGCTCCATGGGTTTGAATGTGTTGACTTCTGTGTTCTCAGTAGCAGTGGCTCATATGAAAGTACATGAATTAATATTTCTCATCTTATAGCTAGGGATGAAAAAAAAACAAAGGAAGCAGAAACTGGTTTGCTACTGTAACTTTTACAGCATGCCACCCAAAGTGCAGAAATGTCAGATTAACTTCTAATGCAGTTTTAAAGTTTACCAGCTCCCAAAAGCACAACACTGGGAATTAAAGCATTAAATGCATTTCAGATTCAAGTAACCACCTTGGTCTTAATTATATCATGGACTCAACAACATTCTGAAATATTCAGCAACCTAATATGCATTAAAAATGCATTATAAAAACTTGTAAAAGTACAGATCAGTAATTCAGCACTTATTTGATATTTTTCTATTTCATTGATATATCACAGAGAATGCATTTTAAACAACTTCTAGGGAACTTTGGAGCTTAAATTTCAAGTAATATTTATGGTACACTTTTTGAGTAAAGATTGATTAATTTCAAGTGTTAATACACTTGAAATAAGTAAGACAGAGAATGAAATGGTGCCAGGATCAGAAACTTCTGAGTAACATAGGCTTATTTCTATTATTGGGAAATCTCATCATAAGCAAATATATTTTTCTAGATTCTTGAATTTTGAACTCTATATATTTCTCACAGAAGCCTTAATTTCATAGATTCCCAGATCTTTAATCTACAAAATATTTGTGTAGACAGAGATTTTAGAGTCATAATAAAAACATGACAGCATATTGTGTGTGTGTGTGTGTGTGTGTGTGTGTGTGTGTGTTTGTGTGTGTTTAATGTTGAACAACCAGGGCTCTTTTTTGTTGTGAATAGAGATTTCAAACTACCTAGAACTGGAACAAATTTTGATGTTACTTATATATTTGATTAAATATTTGCCTTATAGTTCATGTCTAATAACTTGTGTATGAAAATGAACACAGTCATAATAATTTTGATTAACTCCAATCTGTGATAATTCAGATTGGAAATGTCTCATAAATTCATCAATATTAAGGTGTTATATTTATAAAATGTATCACAACTAGCAATAAATTAAATGTGTAGATACCATATTAATATAAGTAATTGTTTAAAATATTAAATAAAAGAAGAATAAACTCAAATATGTATCTAGAAACCATTTTCATGAACTATAAACAATGGCAAAGGGAATCTAATAGTTTGAACCAGATTGTGGTTTCTATAGTCTAAGTTTAATCTGTCAAAAGCAGGTGACTATTTCTAAAAAAAAAAAGGGGGGGGGAATGATTTATATTTAAGATTGTGTTCTTTAGATGTACATAATATTTATTATTAAACTGAACATTTAAAATCAATGTCTTTCATTTTATTTGCTAAGTATTTATTTATGTGGTTTACCTTTACATATAAACAGTTCAAATAGGTGTTAAATGATTTATCATTAATACATGCCACGCATGCTGTCTTTAACCTTAAATTTCTTGCTCTTGCTTCTTGTTTGCTAGGTCAACTGCAAGTTCATTGCTTTGACAGTTCTCCTTCATAGAGTCAATATGCAGTTCTGCTCAAATGCTTCCTCTAGAAACACTTCACTGAAGTACACATGTCTTGTGTTCTAGCATCATTTCTGTTGCTGTTAAAATATATTCTGATAAATAGAAAACAATGCAGAAGAGTGTATTAGTCAAAAATCTCTATAGTAACAAACTTATAGAATGAATTTCTGTTTACATATAGAATGAGTATTTATTAGAATAATTTACATGCTAAACAGGCTATGGTTCATCTATTTCAACAATAGCTGCCTAGGTAATAAGGTTACATAAGTCAGTAGTTGTTCAGGCTTTGAGGCTAAATGTTTCAGTGTACACTGGAATCTCAAAGTAGTAGCCTGTATTGTCTGTGAAGGCATGGATATGATAGAGAGGTGAGAACAAGCAGAAAAGAGCAGAAGCTATATTGTCCTTACATTGTCTTCTTGGATCAAATTATTTAAGATCAAGGTGTGTCTTTTCTTCTCATAGAGCCTGACACGTAGTGGATCTTCTTACTTAAAAATTAATTAAAAATCACTCAGGGGTGTGCCATCTCATTTGATGTTTCAGTTATTTTTAGATGTAGTTATATTAACAAAGAATAGCCATCATGGGGAAGAAAAATGATAACATCACTGAGCATAAGTTAATACAGAAACCTATGACAGTTCTCATACCACATACATTGATAGACAAGAACACTTAAAGACTATATGGATCCTTGTTTCCTTGCTGGGGCTCAGTTAGCTTCATCCAGTCTTAGAAATCCAGCCCAGGGAATGACGTTGCCACAGGGGGCTGTTCCAGATAACAATTTTCCACAGTGATATCAACAAGTTAACCTTATCTAGATAAATCCAGTCTGGTTGTTTTTAAGGACTGACAAGTTGACATTTAAAACTTAGCATCTCATCTAGGATTTCTAGAATGTTTATCTAAAGTATACAGCTTCATATTGGCATTATCCACACTCCTGGCTATTAGCAATAACTGTTGTGTTCTTCTTGAGGCACATATTTTATTTTACTACAAAGTCTTAAAATTATTACAGAAATATTATCAGAAATTATATCCCATTTACATAATAAAATCAAGATCTAGAGTAGAGTATTGAAACTTAAAAGTTTTTAATTAAAACTTTTAGCTACAATTCTTAACTGTGCTTAGTCCTCTTGAAACCTATTGCAAAACACTGCTTTGAAATGAGCAGCATTGAGGTATTACTGTGTCCCTTTTAACCAGCAATGCTTTCTACATTCTATATATTTCCCTAAAGAAAACCACCCATTTATACTCTAAATATCCTATAATTGTATACTTAAGTCATTGTAGATAATGAAAAAAATCATTATATATGTGGTTCTTCTCGTTTTAAAAAAGAAAAAAAGGGGAAATGTAATGGGATTATTCTGGTAATGTAAATATTTATTCCAACTATGGGTTTAAAAAAAGCCGATTGGCAGACAGGAAGTATGGGTGGGACACTAGGCTTAAAAAAATTCAGGAACATCTCAGAGCAGACACAGATGCCACAGAGTCACCAGAGCTTCCAGGAGACACAGAGAAAAAAAGTTGAAATGCTGCTCTGAGAAAAGATATTAAGCTGCATGGCTAAACATGGGTTAGTTTAAGAGCAAGAGCTAGCTAGCAGTATGCCTGGGCCCCAGGTTGAACAGCAGAAAATTAATGGAAGCATCTGTGTGTCTCTGTGTGACTGTGAGTGTTTCTGCCAGACTGCAGGTCAAGCCTCTGGTCTACACTGGAAACTTTGGGCCAGAACGCTTTTACAACACATTTATATTCTAAATATCCTATCATGTATACTTAAACAAAGAAGACAGTAAAGAAGAGGAAAAATTTTTATTTCCCAAACTGGGTATATGTGAATATTGGGAATATTCTATTTAGTCTGCCTGAATAGCTATAAATTAGGCAAACATAGGCGCACCTTTATTATAATACCTAAACAGAACATAGAATTTATAGATAAGAATTTCAGTAAAGATAATGCATGTTTTGTTTTTTCTGTTTTTAGATTTATCATATGCATGGACCTTCAATGATAACCCCTTGTATGTTCAAGAGGACAAAAGACGATTTGTATCTCAAGACACAGGGAATTTGTATATTGCCAAAGTAGAACCCTCTGATGTAGGCAATTACACTTGCTTTGTCACAAACAAAGAGGCCCATAGAAGTGTCCAAGGACCACCTACTCCTTTAGTACAACGCACGGATGGTAAGAGCATGAGTTATCCTCAGACTCACTAATGGGACTCTTACATTTTGGGGACATCTTTAGGGCTTTCTGCTTTCTTATATTTGGAACCAAATCATTGGAGATTAGATTAAATTTATAAGTACAATGGAGATATATTACTAAAAGAAAAAAATATTTCTGTAGTTCTATACTCACATGGAAAAATTTACATTTGTCTGGGTATACTGTATATTTTATTTCTGGCACCAGAAGAGTTTATATTCTTGTTGAATAAGGACTGGTGTATAAACACTATGTTTGTCTGGGAGGACTTGGCGTGTGTGTACGTGTGCATGTGGATGCTGCCAAATTTTCATATGTGAATTGATGAACACATTTTGCTACCTCTCTTATGTCCTCTTTCTTTTCTATCCTTGCCATTATTTTGCTATTGTTGTTGTTCACCCTTTATTTACCTGGCTGGCTAGCAAAATAGAAAAAATAAAAATATTGTGCCCAAAGAAAGCAAAGCATTCCAAAGAATGACAGAGTGGAATATTCATGTTAAATTATGTCTCCAAGGAATGGGACTCAGATTGGTCTCTGAAGAGCTTCATATCTTAGTCAAGCCAGAGCTGGTACAAGATTTAGAGAGCCAGAAAGTCAACTAACTGGAAAAATTCTCTAGTTGATTCTCTAATTAAATGTTCACAGTGGGATATGTAAAGATAAAAAAAAAAACTTAGTTAATTTTATTATCAGAATTTGAACTTGAAAGGCTGTATCTCATAGAATTATGGCCCCCCTGAAGAGTATAAGAGTATAAGACAAGCAAAGATATAATGATAATCAAGCTAACAGAACTATGAAGCCAGCTCCCCAGAGTTTTCATGGCAAAGATTTCAGAGTCAGTAATGATTCAAATATTTCTGCCAGGGTTTTATTCAGATCAGCAAACATTAGATTTATACATTCATTTTCTCTCTTTCTATGAGTACACTGTTCATGAGTGGGAAAATGCATGAGCTAACAATTTGTGTAGATATTATACAACATTTTTCTGGTATTATTTTTGTTTGCTCTTAGTTTTTAGATCCTCTTCTTAATTCTTTTCTTCTCCCACCTCCTTTACCCATTTCATCATTTAATGATAAAAGTAGAGTCTAAACATTGAGTGTTATGTAAGTCAATTAACCACACTGAAAGGTGGCATGCAAGATCTGCCAGTTGTTAAAAAAAAAAAAGAACGCAAAATAAAAGCAGTCAATTTAGTTTCAGAATTAGCATCTTATTGAGATATTATAATAATAAAGGTTTGAAAATCATAAATATATTATATTTTTCTGTTGTAATTTCTGTACTTCCTAGAGTCTCTGTGACCATCCAAAGTTTATGTACTTTTGGTAGGAATGAGTTACTAGATGTTTATCATATCACTTTTAATAATATGTAAGGCTTTACAATAATCCCAATATAGTGTTGATTAATTCAGATGAAAATAGCCTAAAACTATTTTTGTTTGTTACAACTCAGATAGTGTGTTTATGACATTTTAGAACACTGATTTTTTTCTAACCTTAATTTAATAATTTCTTATTAAGATGCTAAAATGGTGGAAATAAATCTTTTACAAGTGTGCTATAAACTTAGCAGAAAAATTTACTCTTCTGATATTAATATAGATATTTAATTTCACTTGTGCAGCTAGTTTATAGGT
This sequence comes from Sigmodon hispidus, assembly GCA_004025045.1. NCBI lineage: Eukaryota > Metazoa > Chordata > Mammalia > Rodentia > Cricetidae > Sigmodon > Sigmodon hispidus. The sequence continues at coordinate 53,845 of PVIH01011810.1, read as the reverse complement.
TTTGCTGCAGAGATAGTGGTATTTTTGACTGGAGTGATGCATCAGAGTCCTGATATTGTTAACTGAATCTTCTTCCCATCTTCCCAAATATGCTTGGCCCATGAGTTGCAGAGGGAAGATGGAACTAGCCATCCCTAGTGGAAGACCTTTGTATAAAATTCAAAAGCATATATACATCTCACAATTGGAAACTCTAACTCTAATTACAATATAAGAGTCACATTTTGGTTAATGAAGCATTTACTTCATAGGAAACGTCTATTCTCCAGAAATGCTGCTAGCTGTTTTGGTATTTAACAGGTGTCATGGGGGAATATGAGCCAAAGATTGAAGTGCGTTTTCCTGAAACAATACAAGCTGCAAAGGATTCATCTGTAAAACTGGAATGCTTTGCCCTTGGAAAGTAAGGTTGTTTTTTTTGTTTTTTGTTTTTAACGGTTGCTTTTTTTTTTTTTAATTTTTCTTATTCAAACGTTGTTCTAAAGAAAAAATGCTAAACAGATTTCAAGTGCCCGGCATTGTGGGACTTTCTGATTGAAATTTACACAACAACAAAATTCCTAATGCTTTCAAAGTGATTGGTCCTGTGGATATAGCTAGAATACATCATCCCCCACATAATATACTCACTGTCAAAGTGAATGTACACTTGTATAAAATAGTGGACAAGTCATTGAGCATTTGACATATCCTTCACTTTTTTTCTGATACCTAGAAATAGATTGCCTGGAGTATCTCAATGCCTAATTATCCAGCAATTCTTATAAATGAAAACCTTCACTGCTCTCTTCAAAATTAAGGCTAATTAGCATCCATTGTTCACAATGGATAATTAGAATTGAGTCCAACCTGCCCTAGGCAGTTGGTTTTATTCGAATAAATGTGTATTAGCAACGGGTTTACATGCCTTTAAGCCAGCAAAGTATGTACACCTTTGGCACAGAATGTTGAGAAAATTCCTTTGCTTTTTATGATATTGAAATCTAAGTTCAACAGCTTTATACAGCAGTAAATTCTAGAGAAAGGAACTGATGTATCATTTCCACTGTTTACAAACATTAGTGTACACTTGAGTTGCCTTGGTATTTGTGCAGTTAAATTTTGATTATTGATTACTGTCTAGGCTGAAGTTTAATTCAGAAAGCCCCAGCTCATAACCAGTTTCCAACTTTTAGAACATATCCAAATTAATGAGAGTAATTTCTGAATGTGAGCGGCAAGGCACTATCTTTAACCTTTAGGCTATTTCTAATATGACCATCGCAGTAGTAAAATATATTTTCCAGATACAGAAAAACATTCTTAAAAGTGCCCGTAATTTTATTAGCTAACTATACTAAAAAGTTATTGCCTGCAGACTCTTGGTTTCTTTTCAATAAATGGCATCTCATGTAGCTGTGATTTAGATTTCAATTATGATTTATTTCTTATAAATTGAAACAATCAGTTTGTTTTCATGCAGTGCTGGCTTTATTTGTCCAATAAATACCTATTGGTTGATGAATAATTCTTGATAAAGTAATAGGTATTTAGTAATACAAACAAGTAATTTTTGTTTGTATGAGTCTAGATTCATGATGACCATTCTAAACTTTCTCAGAATCATAGTGACACCAAATCATCAAAGATATCAATATCATAAAGATTATTTTTCAAAGAAGACTAGGAGAATTGAGGCTCATGAAGAATACTATTCTATCATATTTGTGATTGGGAGTTTTTTCTTAATTAAAAAAATACATACCATAAAAACAAAACTATAAAATTGCTTGAGGCTAGTTCTGAAATTTCTGGTAGATATAGTTCTATATTTCATCCCCTATAGCAAAATATTTATGATATGAGATCATCTGTATCTCTTAAAATCTTACAAGATAATAGCTTTCATTATATGTGTGAAATTGAAGCTTAAGTAGATTAATAACTTATTTTCAGAATTAGAAATGTTTACATGAATATTAAGGTAGCTCCCTTTGAAATTATTGAGGACAAATTCAGTCCCCAATATTCTCAAGTGTCATGTGATTATTAGTAAACATATTTGTAAATATATTTATATCTTTTGTGAATCTGTATATTCTCAGCCAAGAAGAATTTTAAGTATCCTTGCTTAGGATGTTGTCAGGGTAGTAAAAATTGACAATAGTTATCATATATTTAGATCAGCACCACCACTTAGCCAGTGTATATTTGCTGAATTATTTTGAAGCAACGGTGTGAAATACATTCCAATTTGGATAACCAGTGTGTCTGTGAGTGGAAGTGTTCCATCTACAATATTATTTCTGAATGTCTGTGATTTAACCTCTTACTAACATATTAGTCTCTCTAGCTTGCTGTCTATGAGACTATAGAAAGAAACAATGGGAGTCAGTTCTGGAGAAAAAAAGAGGACAAAAAGGGAGGCAGCACATTTTTCAAGATGTTTTGATTGCTCATTTCATTTTCTGTTTTTCTGTAGTGTTCAAGCAGATTGAAAACATTGAAGTCCATACTTGAAAATGATATTTTACTCCATGCACCCCACACCATGACCACCACTCCCTTCCTCTTTTCAACCTCCTCTTGCCTCCTACTTTCCTATCTCTCCTCTTTTCCTAAGTTCTCTGTCTCTTTCTTTCCCCATTTCACACTCTCTCCATTTTTCCATTTCCCTTTATTCTTCTCTCTCCATCTCTTAAATAAGTCATTGGTAACTAATTATTTTATCTGTTTTTAGGTAATATTTCATCAACTCAGAATAATACTGAAGGTCTGTGTCTCTTTTCAAACTAGTTTGCTAAGAAAGTAGGAAATGAAAGAAAAGAATAAAATAAAGGCAAGAGCTGTTGACTCTATCAATTAACTTCACTGTTTGGCTGCAGTAATTGAGATCTACCATGTAATGTTATTAAAAATACATACAATATGTGGAAGAAGAAGTGAATTAAAAATTTAGTTAATGCAAATGAGTACTTGGAATATGAATCATCTGAAACAAATTAAAAAATAATTATTATCCCAATTTTATTTGCACTATGATTACAGAAACAGTATGTTTAAACCTTAAAACTGTGAAGATAAAATTTATAATCTTAAAATCACCAGAAATCACCTACTTAATTTTACAAAAAAGAAAAAAATTCAATATTTAACAGGAAAACTTGAGTTAGAAAATAATATTTTTATTATAAAAATTAAAAATAGTTTTATGTGGAAACAAAATGAGTGAGGTTATACAGGGAAAAAGCTATTACACATGAAACAATATTAAATGAAAACTAAAAAGATGGGGAGGATTTCTTAAGTGTGCTTCATAGAAATCATTATGACAAATGTATTTGATGTGATGAATCAACACTAAGGTTGTATTTATTCAACTGTCACTAATACTGAATTGAAGTATCATGAGATTGAAACAAAAACCCCAAACATCATCTGGGTTGAAGGATGATTTTAAATGTGCTGTATGCGATGCTTACATTTTATATAATGAAATGATGGTGCACATTTAACTCTTTGAAATGTAAAACTGTTTGAGTATACTTTGGAAAACATCCAAGTGTGAATTGCCAACAAAAGGATTTATATTTGCTTTTCAGTTGTTTTCAGAAAGTGAATAATGTTTATGAAACGCAAAAACTATGAAAATAAGTTTTGGTCTTTTACAAATGTTGATGTTTATCAAATAATATTCTTTTTTTAATATTATAAGCATAAAATTGACAAATACAAAAATAGTTTATTTGTTAAAAGATGCTTTGTTACAATATTTAAATCTATATAATTATCTGCTGTATAATTACTAATCTGAAAAGAAAAATCGACATTCTTAGCTCTTAAGTTAAAAACTTATAATTATAAATTTACTGCCATGTTTTCATAATTCTTTATAAACCATGCAGTTTAAAAGTAGTCCACATTGCAATAAGAAAACTTAGTTGGCTCAGGGAAAAGTAAATTCAATTATTTATTACTGGATTTGCACATTGAGTACACAAGGCCATGTGAATGAGAGAGAAAGACATGGAAATGAGAGATGGACAAAAACAGAGAGAGCATCTTAGAAAATACTTTATTTTGTGGGAAGACAATTTTTGAAGAATCTCTCTGTGTGTATGCAGTGTTTGTGGAAATCCTATGCACATTTACACATGTATGAAATGTCATCCATTTCCTAGAAATATCTTTTTTGTTGTTTGTCTTGCTACGTGCTCTGTCAACCTGCAAACTTACATTTTGGAATCTATCATTAGTTTAAAAGTATTTAGGTAATATTTTAAAAACTCACTTTTTATGCCATCCTTCTGACCATCCTATGGCATATCTTTTATGCCATTAGTTGTTGCCCACATTTTTATATTATGATACATTTCTGTTACGCTCCTTTGGTATTTCAGCTGGGAAAATTTTTCTACTGCTGTTCCTTCCCATTAATTTCACTTAGTCAGCAGGCACCTACCACCTACTTGTGACCCTGCCCGTGCTTTTCTTCCTGTGCATTAGTGTATTTTATTTCCAGAATTTTCTTTTTATTTCTTAGCATTTTTTCCACCAATCCCCACATGTTGTTTACTTCATCAGTTATGTCTCTGCATTTTAGTCATAGTGACTCAAAATTACTGTTAATGGAATTATATTTGCAAATAACTATATGAGATTAAAACTCTAATAATTTTAAAATCTTTATTACTTTTGATTTGTGGTTGGTTACATTTTTTTTTCTTTATGGAGTGCATTTTTAGTGTAACATGGAAATTTTTGTTGAAATTGGGATATGATGTGTCCCCTGAAAGTAAATAAGGTAGTTGTCGTTTCGCAGTCTGAATTTTATATTTGTTTTGCAATGATTTTGGCTTGTTGATGATTTGCTGCAGCTTTTCCTCTACCACCTAAATTAGACTGTACTGTTATTGTCTCTGTTTCTTTTATTGTCTTTAGGTCTCCTAGCCAGCTCCTTAGTAGACTATACTTTAGAGTGATTTCAACTATAATCCCTGTACTTATATGAAATTCAGTCCTTGTTTTCCAAATGTATCATCTCAGTCATTTATATGACTGTTCATATTGATAAGGTCTTTTTTTTTCTTATTCACAAATATTAAGTGTTCTACTAATTGGAGAAGTGAATATTTTTAGATTGTGAATATTTTAGATAATAAGCATCACAAATACCTATTATTGAATGTAAAGTTGTAATATATTTATATAAAGATGCAACTTCACTCTATAAGCAGTTTATTTCATTGAGTCTGCCTTTGTTTTGTGTCTTCATGTTATGATTGCTTTGAGTAACTACATAGAGATGAAGAGGGCAATTAGAGATGTATAGCACAGTTCTATGTCTTCATGAATTTGAATACAAAGGTAGACATATTACTTCAGCTGGATAAAATGCAAAGGTATGGAAGTATGGCAGTAAACAGTAGGCAGAAATAAGGCATTAACCCTATTATGGAGCACTATAGGAAATGATAAGGCAGAGGGAGAATTTCCAACCCAACCCAAGTAGGGCTGCATGCAAAGCACAGAGCAAAAGCTTATGGAATGCCCCAGGTTCATAAGCCATGATTCTGAAAAAAACATCTTAAATAACAAGTCTTCCTCTAATATAGGAAGCAAGCACCTGTATATCTAAAACATATCCCTATGTTGAAGATGGATCATCTCTGAAGATATTTTATAATCAAATCTTACTGGCAAGGGAAGGAAGAAGATGAAGAATTTTCTATTTCCAAACTCCAAATCCTTCGTCTTCTACACTGGCTAAATAGGTAGCCACTCTGAAAAGTAGTGTGGATCCAAGATATCAAATTTCGCTTGGAATTATATTCATGGACAAAGATCTACTTCAGTGGGAAGTTCAAACAAACTCTAAACAGTATAGCTAAAAGTAAATATATTTGTGAAACTGCTAAAACAAACTCAGATAATAGAACAGAAAGCAGCTGTGGGTGAATCTGAATTACAGTGGTAAGATGGAGAGCCCTGTGGCCAAAAAGCACAGGATCACTCAGTTCTGATCCTCCACCTCACCAATGAAAATTTGCTTTTTCCTATAGATTCTTAATTCCTGAATCGAAGACATTGGGTGAAAAACCATGACTGCTTGGGGATGTTTCATACCATACTTGAACATTTGGAATTCCTCTTACACTAGGAGGCTTGTCTTAGGGTTCTCAAGCTATTTAGGGAAGCTTGAGAGCTGTTTATGTTTTGTTGTTTTGGTACACTTGCATATGGAGAGAGAGAGAGAGAGAGAGAGAGAGAGAGAGAGAGAGAGAGAGAGAGAGAGAGAGAGAGAGAGAATCAGCCATCACATTGTTAGAGAAGCCAGCACCTAGATCAACTTGTAAACAACTCCTTCTGGTCACTAACCTGTGTGACCTTCTGAGAAGTATTCCACACTAAGTAAGTAGAAGAGGACATGATTGGAGATTGAATGTTCATACTTCTCTGTCCTCAGAAGGAAGAAATTATGGACATTTAAAAATTTGTGTTTATTTTTCTTGCATTCATTTAATTATTATTTATTATGCCTTATTCTGATTTTTTTAATCTTTTAAAATAAATTTTGCTTAGGTGTTAGAAAGGTGTTTAGTTGGTTAAAAGAATTTGTTACTCTTCCAGCAGAACATAGTCCATAATCTATTTTTCCTGACTCATATCAGGAAGATCACAACAGTTACTAGTAATTCTGGGACCTGTGTGCATCTGCTCATACAAAGAATCTACTCATACATAAACATCACACAGTGTCTATTAATTGTTTTTTTGTTTTGTTTTGTTTCTTGGTTTTTTTTGGCTTTTATTTTTTTATTTTTTTCCTTCTTTATTTTGTATTTATCAAAAAAACAGTAAAATGAATTTAAAATGCTGAAAAGTTAACAATAAATATAAAGAGGATAAGAATCATAAGCATGGCTTATCAAGGGTGGTAATGCAAATAAGATTGCTACACATATATTTACTTTGTGTTCAGCTTTCCCTCTGAATTTTTTTTTTACCATCCCTGTATATCTTTATTCAAGGTCCCTTCCCCCTCCCAACACATCTGGTCCTTTTTCTTCTCTGCAACTCCCCATCCCCTCCCTGGGCAGGGAGCAGACAGTCCTATGGTCCCACTGACCCAATAATGCTTGGATCAGTCTCCACTCCTGGCCAAATCCAGTTTTGTCCACCCTCCCTCAAGAGTGAGTCTGGTGTTCCTATAGTTGAAGTGGGGTTTGAAGGGACAGTCCAGGGTGTTTCTGATCCCAAGATGTTCAGTGGTTGTGGTTTGCCGCTTGGGCATGTTTGGCTTTTTTTCTTGTTGGTTTGTTTAGAGACCACTAGTGAGTGAGTACATCCCCTGCTTATCTCTCTGAGATTGTGATATCTCGCTCAGGAGGATATTCTCCAAATCCATCTATTTGCTGAATGGCTGAAAGGCCCCTGAAAAAGTGTTCTTCATCTTTAGCCATCAGACAAATGCAAATCAAAACAACTTTGAGATACCACCTAACACCTGTTAGATTGGCTAAGATAAAAGGCACAGATGACAGCCTATGTTGGAGAGGATGTGTAGCAAGGGGAACACTCCTCCATTGTTGGTGGGAGTGTAAGCTTGTTCAGCCACTTTGGATTGCAATATGGAGGTTTCTCAGAAAATTGAGAATCAATCTCCCCAAGGACCCAGCAATACCACTTCTGGGTGTATACCCTAAAGAGGCACATTCACACTCCAAAAGTATTAGCTCAACTATGTTCATAGCAGCATTATTTGTAATAGCAAGAACCTGGAAACAACCTAGATGTCCCTCAACTAAAGAATGGATTAACAAACTGTGGTACATCTACACAATGGAATACTACTCAGCAGTAAGAAAAAATTATATCCTAAAATTCGCAGGCAAGTGTCTATTAATTGTTAAAGAAATAGTCTTCCTCAGGGAAAAGCATGCCAACTCATTCTCTACCAAATAAAATTATTTAAAAATCTGCATCCAAGTAACATTATGCAGACTGATCAGGTTATATTTAGAAATATAAATATTTATATATGCATATAAAAATAAGTGAAAAAGGGGGACATGAATTTGAAAGAAAATAAGAAGGTATATATGGGAAGGTTTAGAAGTATAAAATTAAAGAGAGAAATCTAGATACATTTTAATTCAAAAACAAAACTAAAATCTATCATACACTCAGTACTATGTTAGGTGACTTATATTTGTGTTTTCTCTAATGTAAGTAGTGACTGGAAGAATAGTCGAAGACTGGAATGAAATCAATAAAATCATTAACCAAACAAAATATTTTTCTTCTGTTTTTCTCTCTCCTTACCTCTTTCATGTTCTCACTTATTTTTTTTATTACCTTCAGCTTTTATAATTTTTCGGTTCTTTACTTAAACTAAAATTACCCTACTTACTTTATTTGCTACCCTTATGAAAGATACTGCAGTGGTTTCCTATTTCAATTTTTGACAAAAATGTGTTATTTTTCTTACTTTTTTCTCTTGTGAGCTGTAAAACACAAAATGCTTAATAAGAAGATTCACATAAAATTTAAATGAATGTCAACCCAACCTAAAGTGCAAAGCAAAAATATGAAACAAAAGTTAATTTAAACTTCTGAAACTCAGAACTCCTCAGTGCCCAAGTCCAAAGGTAAGAAAATGGTAATCTGAAAGTCCTCAAAAGTGTAGTTTTGAAATGACAATTAAGGATTTCCAGGGAGATCCATGAAAACAAAGCTTGAAGCAAGGTGGTGAAGTCAAGACTTGGACAGTAATTAAGACTTGTGATTAAGTAACCAAGCAAAGACAATGAATTTAAGATAAGATTTAAAATTGATTCAAAAAATTAAAATCATTAAAGAAAGCTTCATCAGTAGACAAGATGAAGCAGATGAAGAATCTCAGATACTGATGGAATAGACAAGTACTTATTTCATCAGAGAGTAAGAATAAAAAAAAAGAAGTATACCATAGTTTGTAAGAATTTGGGAACAGGATTATACCATGCCAAAAAAAAAATCTATGGGCCATTTTAAAAAGCTTATATGTAGGAATAAGTTTCTGGCCTGAAGTTTGGCCCTCTACTCACAGCCCCAAATAATCACACAAAGATTTATATTAACTTCATGCTGTTTTACCTATGGCTCAGATATTGCTACCTAACTATTTTATCTTATCTCAATCTATTTTCATTAATTTCTTTAGCCATGTGGCTTGGTAACATTTCACAGAGCACTGTGGTTGTCTTCTTTCCTCTGCATCTGCTGGCATCTCCCATGACACTTTTCTGACATCACTCCTCTGTTCTTTCTTTTCCCATAGTTTTCTTAGTCTAGTAGCCTCACCCATACTTCCTCTCTGTCTTCAGGACAATCAGCTTTTTATTAAACCAGTAGGAGGGACAAATATTTACAATGTACCAGAACGTAATCCCAATATATTTATATATAAAGTAATGCAGAGAAAACACTAATGATATTGTATCAGAGAAAAATATCAATATTTATGGCTGAAGAGATGGCTCAGCATTTGCTCCTCTTATAGAGGAATAGATTTTGTTTCTTGTACATACATCATTAGGCTCAAAAGTACTTGTAGCATCGTATTCACAAGATGTGGCACTAACTTCATGGGTTCCTGTATTCATAGGGGGTACATAAACTCATAAAGGTACACATACTCAAAAAATTTTAAGTTATATTCAAGTTAAATGACCAAATAAAAAAATGAATATTTAATTGTTATAAGATAAAAAATGACAAATATATCCAATTGAACTCTCAGCAAACCCACTAAATACTAAAACAATAAAAATAATAAATTTTAGCCCCTAGAATAAATAAATACCAATCAAGATTATATTCAGCAAAGGTATCCTTTACATTTTATACAAGACTCAGAATGTGGGGGCTGTCAAAGGCCTCACTTATTTATTCCCTTATTCATGGAAGCTTATGCTGACAGCTGCTCCCTGATTATTTAAAGTTTTTCCTACTATTCACTAAATGTTCTCTGTTACCAGCAAGGAGGTAAGTCAAGTACTGATTGTTATATCAAGGCTGGAAATCAGAAAGTTTTTCATGATCATTTTGAAATTAAATAGTTCTGTCTAGAAACTTATAGTGGATTAACTCATATTAGCTAAGGATCTGCCATTCACAGCTTTCACAATTTTAACTTCAAATTTCAGTGTCAGAACACTGTGATATTGATGCTAGATTACCTTTTACACGTGTAGTAGCTCTGTGTTCTGTATTAATATCTATTTTCTACATATCTTTTACTAATCAACAAATTGGCATTTGGGAATAGTGTCTCATGTAGCATAAGCTAGCCTTAAACTCTTCTTTTGCTTTTCCCTCTCAAATGCAGTGACTAAAAGTGTGGACTACTGCACAAATTCTAGTTGGTATGTAATGAAAGCCCAGAGTCAGATATTGGAGAAAAGCTGAAATATCAGAGAGAGGAAATAGAACACAGTCAATTCTCACCCAGCTATATTCTCAGGCTGAACAGGATAAATATTATCTTCAAGAGTTCCCAGCCTGGCTGGTCTCTCCTATAGAATGAATTCATGTCTACCTATTCCTGCCTTAAATATAAACACCACCCAGGTGTTTCTCTTATGGGTTTAACTTCTGCATCATAATCCTTAGAGTTAGGATTAAAGGAGTGAGCTACTACTACTTGGGTATTAGACCTTGTACTCATAGAAATTCAAAAAGATCTTTGTCTCCTGAGTGATAGGAATAAAGGCCTGAGTCACCACTCTCTGACCTCTATGACTTGACTGTGGGCAGTTCTGTTCTCTAATATTCTAGACTGATTTTATTAAATATACAATATATCACAACAGTGGGCTACCATTGATAGTGGAGATGGTCCTGATGATCACATTTAGGGCTTTTTGAATAATTTAAGCACCCTACATGTTGAATGAGATTTCTATGCTGAACTTTATGGCCTATTCCTGTGGTTCTGACACTCTGACCAGCAGACCAGCAGACCAACAGACCCGCAGAGACACATAGATACTTACATTAATTTTACTCTGTTTGACTTAAGGCATATAACTTGTTAACTCTTTACTCTTAAACTAACCCATCTTTCTTATCTTTTTTTTTTTTTTTTAAAAAAAACTTTATTTATTTACTTATTTATTTGCCTTGGTGTTTGCCTGGAACTGGAACTACCGACAGTTGTTAGCTGCCATGTGGGTGCTGGGAATTGAACCTGGGTCCTCTGGAAGAGCAGACGATTCTCTTAACCGCTGAGCCATCTCTCCAGCCCCCCATCTTTCTTATCTTGTTCAGCCATGCAGCTTGGTTCCTTTTTTAGAGTAGCATTTCACCTTCTTTTTTCTGTTTCTTGTGGTGATTCATATTCATCCATCCTGTTCTCTCTTGGATCTCTATGGTTTCTCTGCTCTGCTTTGAGATGTCCCCAGAATTTTCTTCTTCTTCTTCTTCTTCTTCTTCTTCTTATTATTATTATTATTATTATTATTATTATTAACAAAGAAGTCACACTTTCTATCCTTGTATATCCTTATTCAAGGCCCCTTTCCCCTCCCACCACATCAGGTCATTCTTTCTTCTCCACAATTCCCCATCCCCTCCCTGGGCAGGCAGAAGGCAGTCCCATGTTGCCACTGTCCCAATATTGCTTAGTTCAGTCTCCACTCCTGGCAGATGCAGTTTTCTCCCCCCTCCCTCAAGACTGAGTCAGGTGTTCCTCTAGAGGGAGTAGGATCCAAGGAGTAATTCCAGGGTATATCTGATCCCAGAGATGTCCCCAGAATTTTCTTAGTCTTGTAGCCCTGCCCACACTTCCTGTCTGCCTCTGGCCAATCAGCTTTTTTTTTTTTAAATCAGTACAAAGACAAAAATTCACAACATCATAATCACACTACACCTACATACGGAACTATATTCCTAAAGTTGTAAAGCAAATAGTCAGCCATATTTTGAGGGATAAAAATATTTATCAAATAATTGTGTGTATAGATACATATATATTCTGTTAATTACTAATACTCCAACAATAAGCATCTTATTTTACAAACTAAAATAATATTGAAACACACATTTTAAAAATATGCTTGTAATAATAAGAAATAAGTATTTTTAAAATTATCATTGAGATAATGGGAAGATGAGATCTCACTGATCTGTTTTTAAAAATTACTCTCTGGAGATGATTAAGAAAAGCTCTGAAAACACAATTTAAATAATTGCATCCTACCTAAAATACTGTTCCAGTCCAATACATATGATATGCATTCATATATATCTACAGAAGGCTAGCTGAAGCATTCAATTACAAATCTCACCAACTTAAACATCAAAACTACATAGCTAATAATTACGACAATATCTGTCTAAATGGAAATTGCTATGGCTTTGGGACTTTATATGTTGGGATTTGAAAAGGAGCATGATCTCAGCTTTCAGTTCTCAGCTTCCTCTCATTTGTTTAGCATGACAGACTTTTAATTGCCTAAGCTGTAAATTAATTGTATTGTGAAATGTCTTGAGAACCTTCAATGCATAGTTGCCCTGAAAATGTAGCATGATTGACAGATGGGACTATGCATCTCTTGAAAGAAACATTAGCTTTTACTGGAGAGACTAAATTGATGTACCTTGGACTCTGTTCTCAAGCTTTGGTAGGCAAAACAAAAATAACACATATCTTCTGTTTTTCTTTTTTCATTTAATTTAGTTACTTTCTCTTTAATTTACATTACTCTGTAATGTAAATAAAATAATTAGTGGTACTGAATGTTTCTACATGTTCGGGAACCTTCACACAGAGCACTGTATTTGTGGGTATTTGCCTATCTTATTTCATTTTTATAATTTATGACAAATTATACCAACCTCAGATATTAGTATCAAATAATAAATTTGAAGTTTTAGGACAATGGTGTTCAATTTTGCAGAATGTACTGATGTGAGAGGAGTTATTTTCTTATTTTTGGCTATTTTTTCTTATATGTATGGACATTAGTTTACATTATTTTATATTAAGATACTTAGGTACTACATAAGACAGATGAGAGTATTTCTGTTATCTGTATATTTACCTAACCATTTTTTATATCTCCACACATACTTCTATTTATCTATGTATTACCTACCTACCTACCACCTATTTACCAGTCTTATGTCATCTACCTCTATATTTGTTTGTTTATGTACCTGTTTATCTAATAGGACTTGGTCACATTATTTTGCCCAAGCTAGCATTGAACTTGAGATACCACACTGTGAGCCACAGAAATATGAAGTAGGAAATCAGTTGATGTAGACAAAGTTCACTTGTCAGAGCCAAGAGCCCTGGTGCTGGTAAAACCAAAACTTATATAGTTTAGCTGTTAATTACCTTTAGACTGTATTAACTGTTTCCTACAATGAATATTTTGGGTGTAATTGTAGCTTTCCATTTGATATTACCTTGGGATTTATTTCCTAGAAACATGTTGCAATATGACTGATCATTTATTGGACACAAATTCCCCCATACATCTGGATCATATGGAAAACTTCCCCTAGCTATGTGTGAAAACAATTACACGTACAAGACCTCATTCCAGGTCTTTGGTCAGAATCTGCTTCTGTGTAATTATCAGTAGTCATCTGTACAGAGTTAGCCCTCAGACAAAGTATTTCATTTGAGATATTTCTCAGACATCCAAAGACAGCTAAAAATAGATGAAACTATGTTATGCCCTATGCTCATTTCCCCAACAGATAAGAGAACTATCCTGAGCTAACACCATCCATCTTAGCTCTCTTCTCTTATGCATGGATTTATTAACACAAGATTTTTTCGTTTGTTATACTTTATTATAATGGACATTGATAAAATTGAAAAGCATTACATATTAACATTGTTCTAAAATAAACTTTAAAGTATTTTTATTTGATAAACTACATTTGACTATAAATCAGTTAATTAATTTTTATACTTCTATGTCAGTAGTGACTTTAGTCTTACAAAACACATCTTTCTTGAAATTAATTTTTGAATGAGCAAGCAAATTATACTATTAGACACTGGTGGACAAAGCAATAGCATTACTGTATAGTGTTACTTTAATATAAATACATAAAAATGATAGAATTTATATTAATATTTACAATGTTATATTTAATTTGGCTCTAGTAAAATCTTGGCAATGTTAAATGAATACAAATTATTTTTTAAAATCATCTCTGAACATATAATAGTAACTGGTTAATTCTTTTTGACAATTTTTATTTATTTATTTTTTCTAACATACCAGTACTATTTCCCTCCAGCTCCCCCTCCCAGTCATCCCCCAGTCATTTCCCCCATCCCATCTCTCCATCCATTCCTGGGAAAGGGTGAAAACTTGCAGGTTGAGTTAATGCAGTCTGGTATATCCAGTTGAGTTAGGAGCAAGCCCTCCTTTCTGCCCTAGCATCAAGGCTGAGTATGGTGTTCCTCTGTAGGAAATGTGCTCCCATGAAGCTAATTTGTAAACTAGAAAATAAATTCTGGTCTCACTGCCAGAGATCCCACAAGCAGCACCTGCCATTCAGCTGGCATCCCCATTCCGAGGGACTAGCTCAGTCTCACAAGATCTAAGCTTAAAAATTTATTATTTGTAATATAGCAAAAAGGTAACCAGCCAACTCCTAGTTGCAGGTGTAAAAGCAAACATTTGTTCTGGAGAGCTGCACTAGAGATCAGAATGGCTAGAAAGTGACAAATTCCTTTCTTATGCAAATTGAGCTTTATCCTTTCTTTTTTCTACAGCTTAGGTGTAAACTTTAGATCTAAAGATCTCTTTTAACAACTTCCTAGCAAAAGTGCTACAGCAGAATAAAAGATCCACATATTTCTTCATTGCTTACTCAGTTCACCCTGGCAACTGAGGACACTGGCCTTGCCTGCCAGAGAAGAGGTGGTGTCATAGGAAACTAATGGAAACAACACAAATATTTTACCTTGTTCATGGGTTTTTGATAATCAATAAACTTTTAACCTTATGCCTAGCCACATTTACACATTTAGGAATGTACTGGAACACATCATTTTCCCCCTTTAGATTGCTTTGCTGATTTAATCTTTAGTTTAACCCACCAGAAAAAGATCTACTAGCCACTCCCACTTTGTGCTATAAATAAAAACTGGCAGTTGCTGCCCCTTGTGATAATCTTATTACCTTTCTCTGTGATCCTGAGAAATTCAAGTCCTGCATTACATTGCCTAGGAATTCTTGCTTGCATGAGTCTATGCCTTTACTATTGTAGTCCTCTTGCCAATAAAGATGAACTAAAGAGAATAGTGTGGATTCCCTATGGGAGGCTTTATCCTCTTTGAGGAGTGGATAGTGGGTGGGATGGGAGAAGTCTGCAGATGAGTGGGAAGAGGAGAGGGAAGAGAAGCTATGATTGGTATGCAAAAAAAACCTTTTAAATAAATTAATGTCAAGATAAGAGAACAGTGTGAATATAATCCTTGATATTGCAGTAGATCCTTTAGCCAGTAGCAGTGTCTTTCTTATGGACCCTGAGAGAAAGTATTTGGAGCTAGTATTCAAAGGCTTTATTTAAGACCCCTGTCTCTATGTCCTTATGATTGAGATTAGAGGCATGGACCCTGTTTGGGGAAAGCATTAAGTCAAGTTAGGAACTATCAGCTTTTACAGTTGTTATTTTTTCTTATTCGATCAACTATTTTTCTGTTTTTCAATACTGACCTATTTTCCTTTATCCTCTCATTTAATTAAAGAGTAGAGAACAAACAAAATATATTTATTTTCATTGTTTGCCCCATTAAATCAGAATGTACACTTGAACACTAATTTTAGGTTCTTGTTTTTTGTTTTGCATTACAAGATAACACTGTGTTCATATAAAAATGATAAACTCTATGGAATGTTCACTTCTGTTGATTTGGTACACAAACCAGAGAATTGATAATACCAACTCCTGAAAGCATATACATCTACTTAGATTATTAATAGCGTATAAGTCATTTTTTTTTTTTTTTTTAGTGCTGAGATCAAACCTATAGCCTTGAGTATTTTAGGTAAGAATTTTGATACAGAGTTACAGTCATAAACCAGGAAACTGGAAGTTTTTTAAAAGGGTTTCCTGATACTTGTTAATACTATAATTGACAGTGTGCACTTAAAACTAAGTGATAGTGCTTTTACCCCTAATTTCCCTGCCTATGGGGTAGTCTAAATTGTTGAATTTTCTTTCATGTAAACTGAAAAAAAAAAGAGATGCATTGATAGCTATAGTAAGATTCTTCTAAGTTCAGAGGTACTATTGAATATACCTGTCAATTTTCCTAGCCCATAGTAGAAATAATACAGTATTTTTTGGCTGAGAAAGCAAACTTGTACATTCGTTAAAAAGAGAAATTTTGATGTATTGAGCTTCTGTATTAAAAGGATTTCCCAGAATTATGGGTAAGTTAGAAGTTTATCACTTGAAATGTTCATGTTTAATCTTCTGAAATAGCCACTGCCATTTCATCAATCACTTACTTGATAGATTGATCACTGATACTTATTAACTCAGCAATCCTGTAACAGGGAATTTCTCATTCTTTCAACATTTCCTAAATAATCAGTGGATCACTCAGGGAGACATCTCTGTGTGTCATGTGTGTGCCTGGTGCCTGAAAAGGCCAGAAGAGGATGTCAGATCACCTGGAATTTAAGTTACACATGGCTATGAGTCATGATGTGGGTGCTGGGAACTGAACCTGGAATATCCACAATGGTAGCAAGCACTCTTAACAACTAAGTCATCTCTCTAATGCAAGCAGATAACAAATTTTTAAGAAGTTGTTTTAGAACATAAAACCTGATCATTTACTACAAATCAATCTTATATAAATTTACACACCTCTTATTAATTACTTGAATTATTCTGGTGCATTTGTTACAAATAAGTAACTGATATTGATTAATTGTTAACTAAAGTGCATATGTCTATCAAATTCTCTTGGTCTTTACTTTGTGCTTTTGTAAAATCCTTAGCATATTTCATACTTTCTTTTTTCTATACAACCTCCTTGGCTGTAGCAGTGGCTCAGACTCTTCTTGCATTAGACGACCTTAACTATATAAGGAATATTTGTAGTTGTATTATTACCTGCCTATACCTTAAAAGAGCCTTCTAATTATTAGACTGTGTTTACAACTTTTAAGAAGGAAAAACATGGAGAAAAAAGTTCCATTTTTTTTTCATATAATGTCATGACCATGCTTTTAAAAGTATGACGTTGGCCTTCATTGCCGGCTGAAATAATTTTTATTACTGTCTCCACAGTCAAATTACATTTTCTTGGTTTGCTTTTATACTGACTCTTTTCAGGAAAGTTGATTCCAAAGTTCATGAGTATGAAAGTTTTTTCACCTCCTATAGCATATTAAATCTATATAATTTATTTTGATTTCATCCTGAGAAATTTGATACTCCTTCATTTATTATTTTTCTGTAAATTATTTATTAAAGTAACAGCTCAAGAACAATAACTTTCCACTATGGGTTGGAATTTTATATGCTGGCATTTAAATTCTGCTTTGCTCAAGTTGATTCTGTCTTCAGTATTGAGAACTGTTTTAGCCTGACTTTTGTTTCCTTCTTTTTCAGAGATATTATTCTAGTTTTTAGAGTATGTACACATGTTTGTGTGGAAATCTGTACACCTGTATTAAGTTCAGCAACTTCTATAGATGCCTGTAAAGGTTAGAAGAAGACATCTTTTTTCTATACAACCTCCTTGGCTGTAGCAGTGGCTCAGACTCTTCTTGCATTAGACGACCTTAATACACTGGTGCTTGAGTTAACCATTGGCACGGGTGTGGGAACCCACCTCAGATCCTCTAGACCAGCAGAAAGTACTTTTCAATGTTGAATTATCTCTCCAGTCCCATCTTGTATCTGTGCTTACAATTTTATAAATGTATGGTGTAATTTTTTTGTTTGTTTACTTTTTGCTCTTTGGGGACCCAATCATTTAGCTCCGAAATAAATACACTGTGCCTTATTCTTACTTATGAGTGCTCAGCCTTAGATTGTGTTGTTTCTAGCCAGCTTTCTTAACTTAAATTATCCTGTCTTAAATTAACCCTAATGCCCTTTGTCTCTGGACTTTTACCCTTTTCTACTCTATACACCTCTTTTTCTTTCTTAACTCCATGGCTGACTGTGTGGCTGGATAGCTGGCCCCTGGTGTCCTCCCGTATTTCTCCTCTCCTTGGTCCTCAGTCTTCGTTCTTTTCACAAACCTGGATTTGTTTCTGTTTCTATTTACTCTCTCTGCCTGGTAGCCCTATCTATTTCTCTCCCCTGCCTAGTTATTGACCCTTCAGCTCTTTCTTAAGACAAACTGGGGTTTTAGGCAGGCAAAATAACAGCTTTGTATAGTTACACAAATTCAACATAAAAGAGTGCAACAGATCTTTGCATCATCCTGACAGAAAAACTGGGGGATATCTCTGACACCTTTGCCTGTTTTTAGGATCTTTCCTTCGTACTAGGTTGATTCATCCATCCTTGACATGAGTCTTATTGTAACTTGTTATGCCATGCTTGGTTGTAGCCCTGTGAAGCCTGCATTTTTTTCCTGAAGAGAAGCAGAGGAGGAGTGGATCTAAGGAAGAGGGTAGGTGAGGGTAGAGACTAGAAGGAGAGGAAGAAGGGAAAACTAGTCCAGATATTATATATGAGAAAGAAAAAAATGTTTGCCTCCTCTGTCATGAGATTACTCAACCTCTGAGAGGAGGGCCTTGATGGAGAGTAGCCCATTTACACTCTTTTATTGTATAATGGCTTAATATCTTGTTGTGGATCTCTGCATCTGTTCCCATTGGCTACTAGAAGAAGTGACTCTGATTGCTTTTACCCTAGGTTTCTTGGTTGGCCACGCCCAAAACTCTGTGTCACTATGTCTCTAGAATAGTTTGCAGGAATAACACATTATAGATCACAAGTTTTGTGTCTCTTCTGGTAACATACAGTATACCTTGAAGCAAGAAAGAGGTAAGGAATAAAGGGTCCCTGTAGGCACCAGCTTGACTTCTTCATATTCAGTGGGTTTTGTGTTTTCCTCTGCAATGAGGTCCTGCTATCAGCTGGCTGCAGAACAACCCTTTGTCTTAGGAACAGGTTGGGTTGTTTGGGGATTTTGGATCCCCTTGGCTAAGTAAGCAGTTAACTGAATGCAACCCAGTCCCTCTATTGAAAGCCTTGTCTGGTGACAAGAGATGGCCAGTTGAGATTCTGTATTCATAATTCTCATTAAGATCACTTTCAAACATTCCAGATAACTTCCATTGCAGTTTGTCTCCACACTAAACCCTAATGCCCTGCGATTCCAGGTATTTCTTCTTGTACTCTCCCCCTTCACTCCACTCCACCACCACATGCCTTACCACCCTGTTGCCATACCAGTCTGCCCTTAAAATCTATTCTTTATCTCCTCCCCAGGGTTATCCATATGATGCCCTCTTAAACCCCCTAAACCTCTCCTCCTGACCTAATGTCTGTCTACAGATTGTAGCTTGGTTATCATATACTTTATGGTTAATATCTACTTAAAAGTGAATATATGCCATATTCATCTTTCTGCATCTGGGGTACCTAAACCATGATTTTTTTCTAATTCCATTTGCCTATAAATTTCATAGTGTAATTTTTTTTTAAACATCAGAATAATTCTCTATTGTGAAATGTACCACATTTTCTTCATCCAGTTTTCTGTTAAGGAAACTCTAGTTTGTTTCCAGTTTCTGACTATCATTAATAAAGTCACAATGATCATGGCTAAACAAGTGTCCTTGTGGTAGATGGAGAATCATTTGGGTCTATGCACAAGAGTGATATACCTGAATCTTGTGCTAGATTCATTACCAAATTTCTGATGAGCTGCCATATTGAGTTGCATAGTGGCTGTACTATTTTGCATTCCTCCCAAAATGAAGTAGTAGTCCCTTTACTCCACGTACTTAATAGCATGAGCCTTCTCTTGCAATTTTGATCGTAACCATTCCTGCAGAGGAAAATGGAAGTTCAAAGCAGTTTTGATTTGATTTTCACTGATGGCTAAGAATTCTAAATATATCTTTAAACATTTAACAGCCAGATGAGTTTTCTTTTGTGAGAATTTTCTGTTTAAATCTGTACTCCATTTTTAATTGGATTATGTGGTTTTTGATATCTAGCTTATTGAGTTACTTATATGTTTTTTAATATTAGTCCTCTAGCAAATGTGGATTTGGTAAAGTTTTATTTTCCTATTTTTTAGGCTGCCATTTTGTCTTATTAATGGTATCAATTTCTTTACATAAGATTTTTAGTTACGTGAGGTTCTATTTATTAATTGTTTGACCTGAGTGCCTGCACTATTAGTGTTCTGTTAAGAAAGCTGTCTTCTGTGCTAATTTTTTTTCTCTTCTATCAACTTCAGTTGTCTGACTTTATATTGATATTTTTGATCCATTTGGACTTGACTTTTGTGCAGGGTAATAAGTATGGATCTATTTATATTCTCAGAAATGTGAATTTCAAGTTTCACCAGCACTATTTTGTGAAAATTCTAGCTTTTTGTTATAAAAAACTGGTGTCAGGCAAGTGTGATAACCACTATACAAAGGAAATTCTTCAAATGTAGACAACAGTCAAATGGAGTGGACAATTTGTGGAGTCTCTTGCTGTAGACCCAAAATATATTCCTGGTGCATGGACTGGCTTCTCAGAGCCCATTCCCTAGAGAGGAACAACTTACTCAGCCTTGATACTGAGGAAGGGACTCGATCTGTCTCAAATGGATGTGCCAAACTGAAATGAATTTGCGATTTCTTACCCTCCCTGGGGAATGCATGAGTTAATGGATGGGTGTGACTGGGAGAAGCTGCGGTATGGTTGGGAGGAGGAGAGGAAGGGGGAGCAGTAAAGGGTATGGGAAAAACTTTTTAGATAAAAATAATTACTTTAAAAAAAGAAAGAAAAACAAAAACAAAAACAAAAACAACCAACCAAACCAAAACACTGCTGTCTCTAGGTGTATGGATATATGTGTAGGTCTTTGATTTATAATAAGAAATAATGAAACTCCCAGAAGTCTTTTATTGTTCAGGATTGTTTTAACTATTTTGGATTGTTTGGTTTTCTATATTAAGTTGAGATTTGTCTTTTAGAAGTTTGTAAGCAATTTTATTTGAATGTTAGTGGGATTGCATTGACTACATTCTGCATTTGGCAGAATGGTTATTTTAACTATGAAAATCCTCACTATCCATGAACATAGGATGTCCTTTCATCTTCTCATAGCTTTTTCAACATATATCTTCAAAGTCTTTACTTTTTATCATACAAGTCTTTTATTTGACTATAGTTATCCCAATATAATTTTTTTATTATTATTTAAGGTTATTGGGAAAGGTGTTGTTTTCCTGATTTTTTTAGTCCATTTGTCATTTGTATATGAGAATGCTACTGATATTTGTGAATTGATTTTGTGATCCAAATAGATTTTCTGTTAGTATTTATAAGCTGTAGAAGTTCCCTGTAGGGGAGGGGATGGGGAGTTACGGAGAAGAAAGAATGAACTAATGTGTTGGGAGGGGGAAGGGACCTTGAATAAAGATATACAAGGATAGAAAGTGTGAACTTCTTTGTTCAGAATAATACTAATAATAATAATAAAAAAGAAGTTCCCTGGAGGAATTTTTAGGATCGCTTATGTATACTATTATGTTAACTGCAAATAAGGATGCTTTGACTTCTTGCTTTCCAGTGTATATCACCTTAATCTCCTTTAGTTGTCTTATTGCTCTATAGTGCATAAATATGAAAATATTGGAGAACCTTGTCTTCCTCCTGGTTTTGGTGAAATTTCTTTTAGTTGCCATTGAATTTGATATTGGATATAAGCTAGCTATAAGTGTCTTTATTATGTATAGTTATGTTTTCTGTACTACTGATCTCTCCAGTACATTTATTATGAAAGAGTATGAAAATTTATTGAAGTTTTTTTCTGCATCCAATGACAT
Organism: Sigmodon hispidus; assembly: GCA_004025045.1. Taxonomy (NCBI): domain Eukaryota; kingdom Metazoa; phylum Chordata; class Mammalia; order Rodentia; family Cricetidae; genus Sigmodon; species Sigmodon hispidus. The sequence goes on along the minus strand of PVIH01011810.1, from coordinate 31,817 downwards.
GATCATGTTTCTTTTTATTTCACTTTGCTTATATAGTGGACTATATTTACTAATTTTTATATTATCATCCCTCCATCTCAGGTAAATCCTACTTAATCATGGTGAATGATCTTTTTATATGTTCTTGAATTTTATTATCAAGTATTTTATTGAGTAGTTTTGTACCTGTGTTCATAAGAAAAATTGATCTGTAATTTTTTTTTAAACTTTTTTGTGGTTTGGGTATCAGGTACTATGGACTCATAAAATGAATAGGACAATGATTCTTATATTTCTGTTTTGTGGAAGAATTTGAGGAGCCCTGACATTAACTCTTCTTTGAAAATTTGTAGAATTCTTTACCAAAACTATGATCTTTTTGTTGGGAAACTTTGAATAACTGCTTCTATTTCACTAGGGGTGTAGGCCTATTTAAATTGTTTATCTAATCTTGATTTAGCTTTAGTAAATCCTATCTATCTTTTCAACTTTCCAATTTTGTGAAGTATAAATTTTTAAAGATTATTGATGTACTTCTCTGGTTTCCTCAGTATTGACTGTTATGTCTTACTTTTTTCTGACTTTGTTAATTTATATAGTCTCTTTTTGCGTATTGGTTTGGGTATGGATTTGTCTATCTTGTTGCTTTTCTTAAAGAAGCAACTCTTTGTCTTATTGCCTCTATGTATTGTTCTTTTGTGTTTTCATTTTATTGATTTCAAGCCTCAGCTTGGTTATTTCTTGACATCTACACTTAATTCTAATTGCTTTCTTTTGTTAAAGAGCTTTATGGTGTATTATTAGGTTGCTAGTACGAGATCACTCCAGTTTTTTATTAGTATTAGCATTAAGTGCTATGATCTATATTCTTAGTACTGTTTTTCTTGTGTCTCATGAGTTTGAGTATGCTGTGTATTCATTTTCCTTGATTTCTAGAAAGTCTATAATTTCTTTTTATTTCTGTCTTGACCCTTTTTGTTGTTTAGTAGAGAGTTGTTCAGTTTTCATTAGATAGTAAACATTCTGTTATTTCTGATATTGATCATATACAGCTTTAATCCATAGTCATCTAATACAATGCAGGGGGTTATTTCACTTTTCTTGAAAATACATTTTCTTAACAGTATCTTTCACAAAACTCTAGGCTTAACTTAGGGTTGACAATGTGGAATGTCAATAACACATTAAAGGCTACAAAGATTTTTTGACTCTGTTCTCTTTTAGATATTTTAATGTTTGTAATTTACATTTTAGTTTATATTGTGTTTTGTATTATTTTTGTGAAAAGTGCCATTTATTACATATAGAAATCAAATCATTCCAACATCTGCTGAAATAATAGACCTTTCTATATTACATGGCTTTTACTTTGACAACATATTAAATAAGTATAGAAAAGTCAGTTCCTGAAATTATTACTTTTTCATTGTTCTATTTTTCCCCCTTCCTGCCTCCTGATTCTTTTTCTCTTTGGTGGTACTATTACTCTACTAAGGCTGTAGCTAACTCTACTGTCAGGGAATTTCAGAATTTGACTTTATCCTGCTTGCTGATGCTTTTCCTTTGATCTTCTTTCATTTCTGACTGAATTTTGAGAACAGTTTGACTATATCCACAAATAACTTCCTATGGTTTTAACTGAGAGTTTTGAATCTCCTAATCATCTTTTAAAATATCATGAATGTTACTGGGTATATTAACTACATGCCATGTCAGGCCCCATGTCTCAGCATAGTTACTCTACACAAAATGAACTCCATGTGATTTTGTTGGCTCTTTGTATCATTTTGATTTTTGGGGTTTTTTTGCTTTGTTGATTCATTGTTTGTTTTAATTTTTTCTTCGTTTTTGTTTTTTGAGAAAGATGAAGTTGTATTGTAGGGAAGTAGAGAAGATTGGAATTTAAATAATATAATCAAAATATATTAATGCATGAAAATATTTTAAATACAAAATGTTTGTTAAAACTTGCCTTAAGTATGCATTTGAAATATCTTTGTTTCTATTTTCACAAAGATATGGAAGCATTGTGATTATTTATTCCTCCTGTGCTTAGTAAGTTTACCAGTGAGACTATCTATGTCTGGTGCTTTCCACTTTGGAGGACTATTGGTAATGTATTGGCCCATTTTTCTCATCATTGTGATTCCATTTACTTTATTCATGTTCCTTGAGAGGATTTTGATAATTTCTACTTTTAAAGGAATGTGCCTATTTTACTTACACCTTTTCACTTTCAATGATTCTCCAATCTTTGACATTTATTCTGTGTCTTTTTTCTTTGCTTTTCCTTAACCTAACATCAGACACAATAATTTTATTCTCTTGATGTTTTAAAGAATGATGCATTTAGATTCACTTTCTTGGTTGTTTCCTAGTTTCTATTACAAATATTTTTCAGTTGAATCACTATAGTTCACTCTCATTCATTTACAACATACTATTATATTATTATAGTTGCTTTGTTACAAGTCATTATTAATAAATATCTTTTTAACTAAATTGTAGAGTAGTCTTACTACTTTATATATATGTTTATAAAGAAAATACAATATGTTTTATTTTGATATAATCTACACTTATAAGTAGACACTGTAAATTAAATCATAATTATAATTTGTTTTCTGCAGATTAAACTGTGATTCTCCCTTTCTCCCTGCCTCTTTCTTCTTTCCTCTCACTCTACCTTCCCATGTCCCTCCCTCTCTCTCTTTTATTTTAACCTTCTTTCTTGTTTAAGACAAAGATCTTACCATGTGCCAGATGTTAGTTTGAAACTTGCAATTTATCACTAGCATTAGCTTTTCACTCTCTTTCTTAGCCTCCTAAGTACTGAATTTATAGGTATGCTCTATTAAACTCATTGTAATAAGTCTTGATGGGATAGTCTGTAAGAGCACTTCCATGGATGACTAGATCATGAGAGTTCTGAACTAATCAATAGCCTAATTTACTGATGGCTTTAGAATTGACATAGAATTTTTGTGAGTAGTGAAACTGTAAACAGATTGCCCTGGTTGTCAGAAATAGTTCCCTAGTGGTGTGTCTTTGAAGGGTATATCTTAGCCCTGAACCCCTCCTCTTATACTTCCGTTCTTCAGGTCACCTATGAAGTTACAACCTTTGCTACATACACTTGTTGCTATGATATTAAAAATGGTGGATCCTCTCAGTTTACTAAAGCACATGAATCCAAGAAAATAAAAAAACAACAATAACTTCACCTACAAACTGATTCTTTCAGATATTTATCATAGCAACAAATAACTGACCAATATGAGAGTGTTACTGTAGTCCCATATAAAACGTATAACAATTGTCAAAGGAAAACAAGAGGAACCAGGAGTTTTTAGAATAGTCATTCCTATTTCCTGTTCACAGCAGCAACAACAAAAATCTAGAAAAACAAATGCTTATTATGTGTTATAATGTGGTCAGTTGTAATAGAATCTAAACTTTAAAATGAGGCCTCTCAATGGAGACAGTCTCAAGAAAAGGAAGATATGTTTGGTGAGCCATTATGTAAAATAAAACAAAATGCCTAGTGAGGCTTATTTCTTGAGTTATTGTACAAAGCTAACTTATTCATTTGAGACAATGGGGTACTCCTGTAGCACTTTTCAACCAGTCTCAAGCTGAGCAATATTTTATTTTCTGTTTTATTGTTTTATTTTTCCTGTCATGTATACTCACATGCAAGATATTCACATGGTTGTACTTTGATCACAGACACATTAACATCCTCTACTTTTAGATTTTTAGATACTGATAAAAGAAACAGAAAGCAGTACATTTCCTAAAATATCTTGTCAAACTCTCCCCGAGAACAATTGTAGGGAAGGCATATAAAAAATACAAGCCTATTCTTTGAATAACCTCTTTTCATTTTAAAGACAACTTCTCGATCTGATTTCAAATGTGCATTTTTTTCAAAAAGCATAAATTAGATTTTTTACAGTACTATTTTAAAAATTAAATTAACTTAAGTCTCTAAAAATCATCCAAAAAGAATATATATACTTTTGGAAGTGAATCTCCATCCTTGTCTTGCTGAGTTACAGCAGCCACTCTCAAGAGGCTCATTGTTCTTCCACTGAAGTAATTGGAAATTTCAAGAAATAAAAATTCCATGTCTATTTCAAAAGTGATCTGAAGGAAAAATAAGTTAATCTATTTCCGTGTTTTAAGGTAATTTTGGAACCCATCACTAAGCCTTATTTGAATTTGAAATTCATATGCCAAAAACAAAAATAAACATTTGTCTTCTGATTCTTGTACACAAAGGGTTCTTTGTACTGATTATAAAACATTCACTCATCACATGTTTTCATTAATATGGTTTTATCTCATTTTATTGTTGCATAGATTTTGCAGGAGCAACAGAGGCATGGTGCTTTAGAACTCATAACTTTGGGACAATAGGGTGGCTTCTTTTTTATTTACTGTATCATTTGAGTACATGCAAACTCACTATCCAGCTATTCTCAAATTTTGACATCAGAAGTTATGTCTTTCAAATGATTTTTCTTAGAGCACTTAGCTTGCTAATACATGACATATGATATGTACTAAATAAGATTTTTAATTAATAGGATAATTAAATGTTAGTATACCATTTTTACATTCTTTACATAAATTTTATAATTAATTACTCGAGATAAACTCAGAAAAAATAAATTTAGGGTAAGTAAGTGCTTGGTTTCCTTTGAATCATGACATGATTTTATTTCCTGTAAGAATGGAAGAAATGTTAATCTAGGGCTATTGTTGGCCATAAATAGAATTGGAATTAAATTCTCAGTTTGTGCCATCACATTGTGAAATATTGAGTTCACTTTATAACTCTTATTTACATTAGTGTTTACTTTGCTTAAGTCTAAATCAGTAGATGCTAAAATGATGGTTTAGTGCATAAGAAGGTTGGCTATTCTTGCAGAGGAATTGGGTTAAATTCCCAGCAACCATATCGAGGGGTTTAAAACCCTGTAATTTCCTTTGCAAAATGTTTGATATTATCTTCTGGCATCATAGTCACCTTGCATGCTTCCATGTGGTATACACAATAAACTCAGCCACACAAACTTGTCTTTTAAACAGGTCAGTGATGAAATTCTTGTTTTCAGACAATGTCCCCTTTGATCCCTAGCAATAATGATAATCTTGGTAGTTAGTTTATCTTAGCTTCATATTTATTTTATAGTGTATTCCTATTGACAGTTTCTGTTATTCTTAGACCCTTATTTAATATTTTTGTTCATCAATTAGGATATAAACTAAATGGGTGTGCAAGGGAACATGATATACATCTAGAGATAGAATGCATCTTATAGTGTCATATAAATTTCATATGTGTTATTTTCTTTCAAGTCAAGGTTATATTCACCATCCATGGTTACTGTTAATAATCTGTTTGTGGATTTTGAAATTCAGCATTTTTGGGTGAATAATGCATCCATAGCATTCTCTTTCCAAAGAAACCCCAGTGTTGATTCCTTCAGAATAACAAAACAAAATACTAGTCTAGGTGAGTTATAAACTCTAGACATGTTCAACATCAGTACAGTTAGAAGATTCCATGCCTGGTGAAGACCCACACATTGTTTCATAGATAGTTATTTAAACTGTTACCTTGCATAGTGAAAGGCACTCATCACGTTAATGAGGGCTTTCCCCTCATCCCTCATGGTTAACTCAGCTCTCAAAATCCTAAATCATGATCTTGGTGAAAGGAAATTTAGTATATATACATATACATATGTATTTAGTGTATAATGTATGTATATATATTCATACTATATACATATGTGTATATATGTAATATCCAATTTGAGTACATATACATTTTTTTCCAAAGCAAGGTCTTAAGAGTAAACAAAATCATGACAACATTTAAACCATTCAAAAATTTCTTACCCCTTTCCACAAAAGTGAGTGCCATTGCTTACTATGGAAATCATAAACTTATCTGTATTATGTCTCCAAAAAATTTTATATTCCAAGATCTCTGTATGAATATTTCAAGTTGATGAAATAAAAGATGGCTGAACAAATTTAAAATTTAACAAAGGCATTCTTCAGTGATTTTGCCATACTACTTTAGTATCTGAAAATGGTCACTGACAGAATTTTCTGAAATTAGGTTTGAGTTAAGAATAATCACAAACACAGCATCTTAGGATACTGGTTGCCTGAACTAGTCTTCAGTTGAAACTTTAGGTTGGCATGGATTTAAGCTGCGGATAATTAAGTTTAAGAAATCCTGGAGAAGTGTAAGCTTTTTCAAGAAGCTGTAGTAATAAAAATTCTATTTATGGGCTAGAAGTATTGAATTGAAGCATCGTTCCTACTAGCATAAGGAAAGCTTTAATTTAACTTGCAATTCAGGTTAAACTAGGCCAGATGGTTAACAAATGCATTCTCTATCTTTGGATAAAATTAATAGGGTGCTTACTCTGAAAAAGCATAACTAAGAGAAAGAATGGAATAGAAAGTCCTCATTTCTGGCACTGCTTATTTAAGAAGCATAAACAGAAAGTCAAGGAAGGGAAGAAAAAAGGAAGGTCTTGCTTTTATATCTGTGGCATTTTAAAGCTGTGAGATCTTACATTATAGACATATGATTTATAAAATAGAAATGTAGCAAGAAAGGGCATTAACAATGCTCATTGTGAAACACAAGTTGGAAAAATTCCACATCTAAGATGCAAGAAAATAGTGGATGAAAAATCATTTCTGGTTCCTTTTCTTTATTATTAAGATTTGCATTGCAGATTCAGTTCTTTAAAGAAAAGACATGTAAAGAGGTGGGAAAAATGTAAATGAAAGGGGAATATTTTTATAAATGACACATAGTGCACATACTGAAAAGTAGCAACATGGATATATTTGATTCTTTATAATACCAGTCTAATATTAATCTTCATTATGAAGATGATGCAAAGCTACCTATAGCACCAATGTATTCTTAGGAAGATTAAATGTTAAGTTTTTATTTTTATTGGTAACAAAATAGTTCAGCATATAAAGGTATCTTCTGCTAAGCATCATGACCTGAGTTTAACCCCCAGGATTTACATGGTAACAGAACATATGCTAAGTCTACATATAATTATGGTTTTACTTCCATTCACATGTTATGGCATACACCCAACCATACATATATCTACAGCCTTGTACAGAAAATAAAATGTAAAAATGTAATAAAAAGTTAAGAAATATACTTTGATTATACCAAAGGAGCTGCCACAACATTTTTTTATTATCAGTAATATTAACAGTATTATCAGCATAATCAAACCAGGTAGAATCTAAAAGAATTATTGAACCTATAGAAGAATAGAAGAGTCAACTGTACTTCTAATTGAAAGGGTGGCAACTGAAAAGGATTAGAGGGTGGATCACAATTAATTAGCCTCTGCTGGAACTTCAAGTCAAGGAAAACTGGCAGATAATAATTTAGTAGAAATTATCTGTCTAAACGTGAGTACCATTCTGAACAGGTAATTAGCATTGTTAGAAGCTTCCAGCTGAGGATTTAACTCATATGACATATGGAAGCCACCTGTCACATAGTCTGGTACATAGCAATTACTCAATTAATGATTCTTATTAATCTTATTTTTAATGTCTAGCACTTTAAACACATTGCCTCCCCCTTGGTGAATGGTGTTGGATTTCTTTCCTATCTACAATGGACTCTTAATACTGAGGAAGACTTTTAAAAAGGAACTTCAAATTAAAATATGTCTTCACCTGAATCTACACTTGTCACCAAGGCATGAACATGACCAAGTAGGATCAGAGTTACACTTTGTTCATTAAGTGGAGATAGTCAAAATATGTATTTTGAGGGATGTACATAATTGACTACAACCATATCAATCCCGATGTAGACATCTGAAATCAGTCAATGGGGGGATTTATAAATTAATGACTTTCAAATCCCTTATCACATGAGGCCTTAAATAAAGAGAAATCACACACACACACACATACACACACAAACAGGATAGAAAGTGTGAGAGTGAGTGAATGTGATACAGAGAAAGAGACCTACTGAAATAAAGACAGCTGTTACCATTGATATGACAAATCTAATATTTAATAATTTAATTGGATATTTATTCTCAATATATAATTTTGTGTATATTATACTCTGTATTTAATCATTTATAATCTTCACAATAAGACTATAGACTGCATATACTAGTTAATTCTCATTCTGTGAAGTAATAAATGATTCACAATTATCTAATGCTTTTCAATATGCCATAAACAATAGCTAAAAGTAGAATTTACATTCTACTACATAACATAAATAACCTACAACTAGATTGTAATCATTATCAATTGAATGGGGTGGTATATTTTAGAAAAAAATAACATACATTAAAACTTTAAATTTCACTATTTATGGTTCTGGTTTTGCAACCCATTATCCATTTAAGAAGCTGTAAAACCCAAAACATTTTATTTAGTGTTATGAAAAAGTCACAGGATAAAATGGAAACTTCAGAAGAATAATTCTAAGAATTAGTATTTTGTAGTTGTTTGCTAATTCCCTACCATATATCACTACTATCCAGGAGGACCAAGATATCTAAAAGAATATAAACATTTATTTAGTAGCTTTAAAATCTTCTTGTTACTTCTCCAAATAGTTTATTGAAATAAAGTTTTGAAAAATAAAGACTTATTATTTTTGATGGCTTTGTTGTCATGATGATTGCAAAATCCTAGAACATCAAATATGCACAAAGAATGCATAATATCATATAATTCAACCATGTTGAGGCAACTAACCTATGCTTAATTTGAACAAAGGTTTTTAGAGTATATTTGGTGCTCTTTATTGGGAAACACAAAAAAAATGCCCCAAATTGTTGAAAGACAAGAAGGGGATGCACTAACAAACTAAAATGTTCAAGGAGAATCTGGATTATATTTTCATTTGTGAGCTTTGTGGGTTTATTTATTTGTTTGCTTATGTATAAGTTAGTCTAGAGTTGTGTGAAAAATTTATGTGCTTTTCTCCTTGTAAACTTTGATTTTTATCATTGATTTGTCTATTTGCTTGTGAAATGTTGCTTCAAAGCTTAAAATTTCATCTTCTTAGATTGGAGCTTGGAGTTAAACAGTTCTGGAAAGAGATGTTCTCATCAACATCTCCCCTAGAATAAATGCCAGTGGCAGGGGAGGTATCTGTCATTGGCTTGCCCTAGTTCTCACCACCCTACATTGGGGATATCAGGAAAGTGCTCACAATCTAAATTTTCACATATAGATTTCAATTTATTTAAACAAATGGAGATAGGAGAGATTTTTATGATTTAATTAAACGACATTGAAGGAAGGACCTCCTACTTACTACAAAAGTGCTTAACCACTCAGTTTCATATATAATCATTTTTTGACATTTTTTTTCAGACAAGGTCTAATTAAAATTTCCAGTCTGTCCTTCAACTCACATTGTATCCCAAGTAGGCTTTAAACTCCTGACCTAACTTCTATAGCCTCCTTTGTAGCATGAACAGTAGCCATGTTCAACCATACTTAATCATAACCAAGTTACTTGAAGAAAATAAAAGTGGAGGCAAAGAACTAGACTTCCCTGGATAAATGGAATTTGAGACTCTGTTTTATCTTCAAAATTGAGAGTATTTAATAATAAGGCCATATAATGCAGGTATAGTGACACACATCTTGAATTCTAGAATACTGGAAAGCACTGAAAGGCAGATCTTTGTGAATTTAAATAACAAGTTCCAGGCCAGCCAGGAAGACTCGATTCCAAAACACACTCAAAAATCATTAATAAAAAAAAATAAACAAGGCTTTTGGATATTAAATGTTTTCTATTATTAGATGTCATAAGGAATATTTATTTTCCTAAATACAAGTTAAATAAGAATATTAAATTTTTTTCTTTCCTTTTTAACCAGAAAAATATCCTATCTCTTCCCCGACCCATATTTCCCCACATTTCTTGCTTTTGCCTCTTAGTGTGATATAATTTTGTTCCTGTAGGTCATTAAGTTCCTAAAATACTTTCCAATGCATGCTTTTGCAAAAAGGATTCTACTACTTGCTTTTTACATCATTCCTGTATAATTTTATAGACTTCCAATTCTGTGCATATGTAACATCTATATTAGAAACACCATTCTGAGATACACTTAAGGATTCCTTGCAGTTGGTATTTCAACTGAAGCAGCACATAATTAGAATGTACAAAGATTCTAATTATTTGCTCTTCCAGGAAGTCTGTTTTGAAAGGATAATATTTGAAAGTGACTATGACTTCTTAGTGACTTAGTGACTTCTTAGGATGTATCTATACAAACAGGAGAAACTGAGGCAGAGAAAACAAGATAGAAGATTAGATTCAAGATACAGAATCAAGCAAAGTTCAAAATCTGCTTCAGTTAACTAAATTGGATCTGGAGAAAATGAAGTAACACCTAGCGTTGCCATGTAGTCACAGACATAGCAGTGGTGTATGTATACCCAAAGTTAGTGAGTAGGATATTAAAAACTCTTGTTAGGGACACGAGTGTTCCTACATTCTTCAGCTTTCTGTGCAGATAGAGATGGATAAAGCATCTTGGCAGCAATTGCCAGAAAAGTGCTAAACCTGTTGGGGACAAGATACAAGAGGATCTGAGGGACCTGGCAGTAGAAAGAGTAGAAGTAGAGAACTGCTACATTGCACCTATTGGAAAACTGCAACTAATCTGCTTCTATTATAAAACCAAAGAATACTTATTCAGTGAAAATACAATGTAGTCACTGAGTTATTTCTTCTTACGAAAGTCAGGACACTTGAAATGATTTAAGCTTGTTGTGTTTGACACCACATAGTAGAACCACTGAAAATAGGAATCTACTTTTTGATATCATAGATAATTAAGTTTCAAAGTGAGGTTATTGCAATGCAAGTCTTTCCTTAAAATTAAGGATAGCATCAACAGTAGAGGTAAATAAAATCATACTTCTGTTTGTACATTATAAGGAAGCTCAATGAAATCATATCTATATATTATAATTACATCCACTACCTATTAAAGATGTCATTGCTAGTCAAATTTGGCCATCTGGTATAAAAGATTATAATTATGTTTTCTGTCATTTTCTAGGTATTTAAGCATTTAGTAATCTGAGAATTTAACATATATCCTTGGAATAAATGTGACGCAGTAAGATATAAATATAAAAAAAACATTCAATATTTTATCATTTTTTAACCTAAATGTTTGGTCTATAAGCTTCTTTGAATAATTTTGTGAGATTTTGCTATTCACTAAAGAATATTACTTCTAAACACATAATAAAGATTGCTGAACATCTCAGATTATCTATTGTTATTTTGATAAAATAATTTTCAAAATTGTAACAACAGTTATAAATGTATGATCAGTGTGGAAAACTTATTGAAAGGAGAAATTATTGGAGACAGGCATAAATTACATTTGATTCACAACCTCTTACTGTGCTTACATAAACAATGTTTATATATTTGCTATTTAATATCACATGCAGTTTGAAATGTTTCAACCATAAGGAATATCTGTCTATCTAAAGACATTCATTTCCCCAAAGAACTTTATTTTGTTCATAAAGAGCTTGAGAAAATGAGTGATTAAGAAAACCACTAACCTAGGGTGATTGTTACATGGAATATTCCAATTTACTGAAATGTCAACCTAAAGTTGTGGCAAGGGGCATTTTGAAAGAATCAAAATTAAAAATGAGATATTTTGTGTTGAATAAATTTAAATTATAACTGGAAACTGTATATTAACTTTTGGTTTTGAAAAAAGACATGTTTTCAGGTCTTTATGTAGAGGCTCACAAGTTTACCCTGTACTTGGTCTTTTCCTTTTATATATATAACAGGATAATCACACTGTTTAACCAGTAAAATCTTCTAAAGTTTCCCCAGGTTAGTGACCATCTTCAAAGAGTCTTTGGGCCCTCATTCATTTTCTCCACTTATTTCCTGCTCAGGCTCTATAGATCTTTGCCAACTATGCTGCTAATGATTGGATGGCTCTCCAACATCCCTCTTGGTGATTTAAAGAAACCTTACATCATCCACAAGAATGATAAGTGGACTTTGTCAAATGACTTAGTAATATTATTGTCAGTATAAATTTAAAATACAACTAGAGATATCTACATCATCTGAAAAAGCTCTATTGGAATGAAATATAGCTAAGTAAGAGAATTTTACATAAATACAGGGGATGTTTATTTTAAAAATGATTAGTATTTTGTGATTCATTTCATCTTATGACTTTATATGGTGTGTTTCCTTATGCATATGATGATATGGCCAAATCTACCAGGGATTAAAAACTCATGATTATTGTTTAAAACTTAGTTTCATATCATGTTTTATTTTAAATTTATACATATTAGACTATAACATTAAATTTCTCTAAATAGAACCACTCTATGTTTTGTAGTAGAACACAGAGATTATGGAAATCTCTTTTTGTTTTGATAGTGTACAAATTACAAATTTAAGAGGATATAAAGTTTGGATTTCAAATTTCTACAGAGTTGTTTTATGTTACCTCATATTCTTGATAATCAAACTTGTCTAGCATGAATATTTTAATTTAAAAATGGTAATTTAGTTATAAAAGAACCTATTACTTTTTAAAATTAGAATCTCTAAACATATGTAGACTCTTCTTTAGTATTAAAGGCTAAATTCTCAAAGAAATTTACCATGATCAACACATTTTCATTGATTAAATTGTGTTACTATCTCTGTATCCTATTTCTTTTATTTCAGTTATTACAATTTGCAAATGTATTTATTTTTACACTCTGTTTAGAATGTTTCTCTATTAGCCTAAAACCAACACAATGACAGAGGACATGTGTATTGTATCAACAATATTTTAGCAAAATGCCTTGTAAATGGCAGGTGATTGAACAGATCTTAATTAGATGGCTGAATGAATGAGTGGTGAATGAATTCTGTGATCTCAAAACCAATCACACTATAATAGATTGTATTGTTGTACTTAAGAGTAACTTTCAAGGTTTTTTAATTTTATCCTGATGTTGTAATGACAGTCATCATCTGTTCTAATGAAGTGTAACTATTTAGTCCAGTCCCTGATATTAGTTGGAGGAGGTTGGATGGAAGCCCGATGCCAGGGAAAGTCAAGTACAGCAAATCCCAAGCTATCCTTGAAATCCCCGAGTTTCAACAAGAGGATGAAGGCTCCTATGAGTGCATCGCAGGTAACCTTCGAGGAAAAAACCTTGCAAAGGGTCAACTTGTTTTTTATGGTGAGTAAATAAAACTAAAAAATTGTGTGAATTTTAATGGAAGTCATTAACATATTATGGATATATTTCATGGGAAAATTAGAAAGACACATTTCCTATTGGATGGTTAGTTCAGAGATTAGCAGGTAGGGATAATTGTCTTTAAAATACAGCTATTTCACTTGGTATCTTAGTGGAAAAAGTACTTGTGACACAAATATTTGGACCTAAATTTAAATCCCTATTAAGGACATAAAACTTTATAAGTAGGATCATATACTTGTAATTCCCTGTCTTGGAAGATTAAACCATTGTCTTTCTGAGGAGAATGTGCCAGTGTCACCAATCAACTGATGCTCCAACTTCAGAGAGAATTGGTTTGCCAAAAATAAGGTAGAGCAGGATTGATGAAGACAGTTCCTCAACATCAAACTCTGCACTCCATATACAAATGTATGAACCTGCACAAGCATATACATCTGCACATATGTGCAGCACATACACAGAGATGCACAATGGCATAAATTCTAGCCCACTCTATACATGACATTGTTTATTACAGTTGACTGGAGAATGTTAACAATTTTATGAAGACAGTATTACAGTTTATCTCACAAGGTATTTATGACTAAAATACATTTCTCATTGAATATTCAGAAGTAGCCTATGGCAATCACAATTGATATTCTGAATAATATTTACAAACAAAAGGGAAAAGTGAATGGAAAAAAATACACTGAATAGTGAAATGTATTATATTCCTTCCCCTTTTTCAATATTTGACTACCCATATAAAGACAACAGAAAAATTAGTTTATTGCCTTATCATACACCTTTGCCATAGTTTCTGGAAAATCATTTGAGCTAAAGATATTTTGTGATATAATAATTGTGTATATTACCCAAGTATTATTTCTATATCATCCTGACTAAAATAAGAAAATATTTGGTGATTTCTATTTTTTTATTTCATATGTATGTTTTTTCCTGTGTATAACATACATGTCTGTGGCCTAGGATACCACAAGAAGGTGTTGGGCTCCCCACTGTCATATATGTTTTGGGACTCAAGCATGGATCTTTCAGAAGAGCAGCCAGTGTTCTTAACTCCTGAACCATCTTTTTTAAGTCCACTAATCCTATAAAATATATAAAGTAATTATCATACTATTTGGTGATTCTATGATATAGAACTCCTAGAAACTATATTGTTCATAACAAAAATATTTTCTGTATATTCTGATTTTGTCACTGTTAAAGTTATTAAAAATGACATTTGATTAATATTCTGTGAGGAGAACATATGTGCCTTTGGATATGTTACTTTCCATTTCATTTAGAATTTTCAAAAAAAAAAGAATTTTTAATTTTAAATGGAATAAAAGTTGTTTTGTACAAATAGAATATAATTTCCTTTTTGTTATTGCTCTACAACTTTATTGATGCTTGCCAAAAAATTGATTTTCAGCAGTATTTGATTCTTAAAGAACATTTTTGTCAGCTGATATCTTTGGCAATGCCTCATTAATGAAAAAACTGAGAGCTTTACCGCATTAAAATCAGTAAAGGTTTTGGTTCAGTTTTGATAAAAACATACTTTATATTTTTATATGCTAGAAAAAGCTACAGTTAAGTAATGGATCAGAATACAATTATCTATATACTGAATTTAACAATAAACAATTTATTCTGTACTCTATGTATATTTCAAGACATGATATTTTAAAAACTTTAACTCATATTTTCTAGAATAATTTTAGGCATAAATAATTTTCAGTGTTGTTACAGTTTGGAGATTTCAGATTATTTTACCAAGATCTCACCAGTACTGATATTCAAATTCAAGATAAAAACTCAGAAGAATCATGTAAACCTGGTTCCTTTCTATCTTACCATAATTTTGAGCACAATTGTCCAAGACCATTTCACTAGGCAGCTGTTCAGTGGTTATTAACATTCCCCTTGAAAGAAAAGTAATTTTTCTTGGTAGATTAAATAATCACTATGTATATAGCCACTTAACAATTTATATGACACAAAATGAAGAGAAGTAATCTTATACTAGAGTTAAATAATACTTGAAAATCAAGTTTACATTTTATTATACTGATGAGCTTAAGTTGCAAGTCAGAAATAGTGTCATTGTATATCCTTGTGTTTTGCATTTTAAACTCTAAAATTAGCCTTTAATGTATTACTATTATTAGAGAAAATATAATGTGTTTAAAAGACTTAGTTGTTGTTATATACCTTAGCAGTAGTAGAGAAATATGTAAAACTCAAGCTGGTATATATATATGCATTTAAGACCTTTGTCATTAAAATGCTAGGAATCAAATGAATATGCACATTAAATAAATGAATATGTCTTAATGTTGCAATAATTATATTAAGCAATATGTATGTATACATGCATTGCTGTGCTTTTGTTGTATTTTTAGGCTTGAGAAAAAGTTTATATCTAACAATATGTACTGCTATTGCAGAGGATCTAATTTCAATTTACACAGCTGATATCCTGAAGGCCACAAGAGTCAGTCTGAAACTTCAACTTAATGTAGATCTGACACTTCGGGCCTCTGCAGGACATGGATATTTTCCCACAAAGACAGACAGACAGACAAACAGACACACACACAGAAACACACACACACATAATATAAATATAATTTATAATTATGATAATTTATCTTTTAAACTTAGAGCATAACTATACCAGCTATTAAAGTGCATACAGAATGCATTTTTATCAGATTAAGCATGTATTACCACAATTTTTCAGAAATATTTACAAATTATTTTAGCACAGAGAGATGTTTCAGTTTTTGGCAGTGCACTGGGTTCTTATAAACCTTGCTATGGTTTGTTTCTCAGGGCTTCAGGAGATATGTTCTAAAATTGGAAATAGATCAGATTTCCACAAGAGATAATTATAGGCTGACTCTCACCACCCAAGGATACGATGACTCCTTCTATTCGCTGACCAGCTCCCTACAGAGCCTTAATGGAGGCATGTATCACAGTAGAAAAGCCTGGAATTAGACACATGGGTTTTGTTTTGTAGTGAATACTGTTTCAACTCCACATATCTCCATTTCTTTCTCTACTTTCGGCAGTGAGTACAGCCGAAAGTGAGTACAGCACAACATGCTGCAGGGCTAGGCAGAAAGAGTCTAAAATCAGGAGCAAGTTAAGCACCTCTTTTGTGGTCACATTTTTTTTTTTATTTTATTGATTTTCACTTCTCCAGAAACCTACTAACTACTACTGCATTCATAGACAGAATGTGCAATATTTTACTTAGATGATTGTAGGCAAGAACCAAGGAATCCTGGTCTTCCTTCCACTTCTTGCTTTCCCTAGGTAAAAAGCTCATGCAGAAACATAAGAAGAGTATTTAAAATAAATTGTCCTTTCTTCCAGGCGCTATCAATAACTTCTCTTCAATTGACTTTATTTCTGTGAAAGTTAAAAATCTTATCCTTAGATTTTTCCATTGTAGTAGCACTCACTCAAATGGTATCATTTCACTCTATTAAATTATTATAATTTGAATTCTGAATTTTTAAAGTATCATCTTGAAATGGTTATGTGACATCTCTGAAAAAATCTAGAGGCATTGGACCCTGCTGAAGCCAGAGTTACAGGTATTTGTGAGCTCATGATGTGTGCTCTGGGAATCTAAACCAAATGAAATGCAAAAGTGCCATATATATAGCTAGACTTGTCCAGAGACTCCAAAGAAAGGCAATACCTCTGCCTTCCACTAGGATACAAAAACAGAACTAAAGGATATGAGGTCTTTAGCTGTGTGCAGGTTTCACATACCTGTAACAGAAAGAATATTCAGGTTAATACATTCAATTTGCACTCCAGCAATCTTTCTGAATGACACTAAGGCTAAAAACTCCTTTCTTTCACATTTGATACACTAGTTGCCTCATGTTTATTACTCTGCAGAACTTTCTCAGATCAGAAAACGAACTTCGTAAAACTACACATTAGGTTTAAAGTTAAGTATTTCACTTTACTCCAGCTTCCAAACTCTGCATTATTTCTCAAGAGCCCAGAGGACATTGGATTATTTTATTAAAAAGCTGTGGCCCACTTTTATTTTTTGTCAAGATATCAGGGTGTATTATTTTTTATTTATATACATTTATTTTTGTTAGATTAAAATATTTAAAGAAAATTTTCCCTCAAAGTGTTGTATTTTATCTTTACTTCTCAGTTGACTTATGTAGTGTGATTTAGCATGGCAATATTCTTTAGCTTCTTCTGAATTTTGACCTTTACTCAGAATTTACAAGTTGTTGCACAGGTGCAGCAAAATGACAGACAGCAACCTTTAGCTTGAGCCAAATACAGGGTGATAATTGTGATGGTTGCCCCTGCTAGACTTCTGCTGTCCCTCCTCCCATTATTTACCTCATATGTTGTAATGGCAATTTACCTCCACCCACTTAATCCCTGATCACTTAAAAACTTGGAACATACTGAACTATCTTGATTGAATTTTTCCTAAAATCATTTTGTTTTTAAACAGCTCCTCCAGAATGGGAACAGAAAATCCAAAACACATACCTTTCTATTTATGACAGCTTGTTTTGGGAATGCAAAGCTAATGGAAAGCCAAATCCTTGGTACACGTGGCTAAAGAATGGTGAACGCCTCATCCCAGAGGTAAGGAACTATAAATTAGAAATTCAACCCTTTGTACAAGTACAGTTTGAGAGAATAACAAAATGTAGTAGCATAGTAGAAATTTGTGTTTTTTGGAACACTCAATGTACTTCAGGGATGGAAACTCACATTTATGTAATCCTTAAACAAACACAAAAAGAAAAGAGGCCTGAGTTTGCAAACTTAGACATTGTTATACAAACAGTCAGTGATGAATCTATATTGAGATGTCCTTATCACATGACAGGCAGAATTAACTGGATCCAGTGGGGGAAGATAAAGAAGAAGAAAAGGAAAAAGAAAAGAGAATCTGAAGTTGGGGGTGAATTTTGGCAATGGATTTATGGGGCGATGCAGTGGAGAGCTGTGGGGCAATTTAATCAAGAGACATTTTAGAAAGTATGAAAGCTCAAGGAATAAATAAAATATTCTAAACAGTAACAAATGTAAAAGATTGCATCCTTATTCAAGGTCTCCTCCCCCTCCCAACACATCTGGTCACTTTTTTTTTTTTTTTCCTCTGCAACTCCCCATTTGTATGTCTACCCTTGATAAGCCATGCTTATCATTCTTATCCTCTATATAGTTATTGTTAACTCTTCCACATTTTAAATTCTTTTTACTGTGTTTTTTTTTAATAAATACAAAATAAAGGAAAAAAAAAGATTGCATCATCATCATCATTAAAGCTACCATTTTATGGTCTTCCCTATGTATCATACTCTGTTTCTTTCTGTACATTGTTTTGTCCTCAAGACAATGTAGGAGAGATAGTGATTTCCTTCAATAAAGCAATGAGAATGGAGGGGAGATGGGGGTGGGCTGAGGGAGGACTGGGAGAAGGGAAGAGAGGGGGAGTAGTGGTATACATGGAAAAAACCTTTTTAATATTTTATTAATGAGAAAAAAAATTATTTCAGAGAGGCAAAGATACTTGCCCAACATCATACAGAAGCTACTACTGTTAAAAATTAGATTTTAGAACTGCACCTATGGGTACCATCCCGATGAGGAGCAAAGTTAAGGGCAACTATTTTCCAAGGTTACAGAACAGGGAGTAGATGTAGTCTCTTAAACTTTGTCTAATGGGAGGACTCAGAATCTGAGTTGATACCCACTCCTCTGCTTTTAGGATATATGGTGACTGTCCCTACTCCAATAAGAAAAGATCTGAGGGTTTGCAAACATGTTAAATATGAACATATTTTCTTTTATGGTGTCTATCCCACAAAAGAACATTTCACCTATCAAATTCTTCAAAAAATTGTGTAAATATTGGATTTTATTTTGCACACATAGGTATAGCCAAAGTTATAAAGAATATGTTATTTGGAAACCAAAAAATATTTTGTGTATGTGTGTGTGTGTGTGTGTGTGTGTGTGTGTGTGTGTGTGTGTCTGTGTGTGAGTATGTTTGGTTCAGTGACAGATTTTTTTAGGATGTCTTCAAAATGCATTCTCTTTTTCTTTGTTTTCTCTTACACACATATGATCCTTAAAGAATGGTAGTAGATTCATTGAAATGTTTAGTTTAGGGTAGATATTAACTACTTTACTTTGTGCATTCAAATTGAATTTCAGTAGGCTTCATGGCTCCTGTAGCAGATGTTTGGTGCTGGGGCAGGTGGTTTTAGAGGAAGTTACAAAATTAAGTCTGTGGCTTCTCTCACTTCGAACTCAAGCAAGTCATTGCATTACAGACTTATCTTGAATATCATAGAACAGACAATTCCATATACTTCATTCTGAGGATTCCAATTTTCAAAGAAATTATATAGCTTGAATTATTCCAAATCCCCCCAAAAAATCATTCCACAAAAAATTTACTTTGTAACTTTCTATTTTTAACTTTACAAAGTCACTCAAGATCTTGAAGTGAAAGTTCTCAGTGATAGGCACAAGTCTTATTCATTAATATATTTGGTTCAAGAGATGATGATATTATCACTGAAATACATTTATACTAATGGAAAAACACTTTTTGATGGATATTCCTTTATTAGGAGAGAATTCAGATTGAAAATGGGACTCTTACCATCACCATGCTGAATGTGTCGGACTCCGGGATCTACCAATGTGCTGCAGAAAACAAATATCAGACAATTTATGCAAATGCAGAATTGAGAGTTTTAGGTGAGTCATTTATTTATAATCAAGAAATTTAAAATGAAACCTTTACATGCTATTATTTATACATCACATGAGCCTGATTTTCTTTCCTGTGAACTAGAAATTACTTTCCCTAGAAACAATGAGAAGTATCTCAATTAGGTTTTTATAACATAAAAGGTTTTAATTATTTTTCTATTTTGACAATGCATTAAGATCCAATCATTATATGTGTTCCACATTCAGAAGGGTTTCAACCAACTAACTGGAATCTAGCAAGTGGTCTTGAATGCAAAACAAGGGGACCCAATAAGAAACTTTTCAGCTACAAACATGAGTGTGAGAATTATTTTAAGCCACACAGGCATAAGAAAAGCAAGTGACAATTTATAGAGACTTAAAACATGGTGACCCACTTTATCTCTTCTAAGTTGTACACTGGCTATCACACAGAATACTGTAGCTGGGCAGTCATACCTAGAGCCTTTTCCTGCAGATTTATAGATGTGTGTTCAAGATGGCTGTCATAGCTACAGACATCAAGTCCATATTCTCAACAGAAGTAAATGGAGAAGAAGACAGATGCTCCTATATCTGTCTCTTATTAAAACAAAGAACACTTCTTTAAGTTTCCCTTTATCTAGTTAACTAGAACTTTTGTCACATTTTCACGTGGATACTGAAGAAAGCACAGAACAAGGAAGACAATTCCATAAGGTGGAAAGTACTAAGGTTGGAACAGTATGAAACTAGCATTTCATGAAATTCAAACAACAGTATGTACTCCAGTAAATGAGTGTAAGGCACTTTTAACCATGAGTTGATTAGTGATGGGAAGAATTAAGGAAACATGAATAAAGTAAGGGATCAGATATTAAAGACTTTTAGATGTCCAGCATCTTGTTCATTCTTTAATCAATACTATTACCCTGGATATGTATTATATCTCGGGCTACAAGAACAAAATGATCAAATGAGAGGGAACTTTATCTCTACTGAACTTACAGTATAACTGAGGAAATGGCCAAATTTAATAAGTGGCTGTTTGTCTGGACAAGAACTGAACTGTTGGTATCCAAACACAAGGCAAACTAAGTAAAAACTTAATTGAGAACACTCTATTTCATTTTCAGATCTCAAAAGCAAGTTACACAGGCCAGATGAAGACAGAGAAGCAATTTCTTAAAAAGTCAAGAAGTCAGATAGCCTGCCATATCTGAAAACTTTGCTTCCATGGACTTTAGAAATTGAGATTAAATACCCACATCTAAATTCTAGGAACACAGAAGGCTTAGGTGCCTCCCAAACCCTCTGTTGTGTTCCATTTTAAGCGAACTCTAATTTATCCAACTTGGTCAGACAACAATGAGACAGACAAATGCAACCCTTTTAAAAATTTTACTTAGCTTATGTACTTTTTAAAAATTTTCTACCTGAAATTTCCTAGAAAAAATGGGAAGTAATGATAAAATACTTCTAATTGGCTCTAGTGATGTAAATCATATAATACGTAATTTTTATCCATGCATATGTATACATTCTGTGAATAAGTATGTATGTGCAAGAAAGTGTGTGGGAAGATGTACATAAACTTGTCTGAAGACAGTTTGAGTATGTTACATTGAATTTTGAATACCAATGTTAATTATTATCCAGTATATTGGTTTAATCTTAAGTTTCTGCATGTTAATTGAGTTATTTGATAATTTAATTTTTAATTTTGTTTTTAGCCTCAGCTCCAGATTTCTCAAAAAAACCCATTAAAAAAATTTCAGTTGTTCAAGTCGGTGGTGACATTTCTATTGAATGCAAACCAAATGCCTTCCCTAAAGCATCTATTTCATGGAAAAGAGGAACAGAGAGCCTAAGGCAAAGTAAAAGGTAAAATATATTTACTTTATATAAGTACGTTTTTGTATTTTATAATGTACCATCTCCCAAAAATAGCTTTTCCCCTGTAATAAACTTTCAGTGGAGTTCCTTGACATGCCAACAGTTTCACATCTTATATAAACATAAGGAGCTATAAAGCTAAGGCCTGTTTGTGTAATTTGCTTGCAATATTTCCATTGCACACAATTATAATAGTGGTATATTTTTAAAATCTGTTAAGACCATTTTCTCTATTCGGTTTGAAGTCTTTTTTCTGACCCAGCCTGCTGAGAAGTCAGTGAGAACATTATACAAAGGCAAGAGACACTCCTATGCACACACCTGGTGCTATGGTTTTTAAATAGTCACACAGGTGTTCACCCCATGACTAAATGAATTCACCACATGAAAAAAAAGTGTGGAGAGGTTCCTGTAGAGAAGCAAGAGAGGTTTCCTTCCAGAAAAAAATGAATGTGCAAAATCTGAAGACATCACTTGAATGGTTTCTAAGACATTGCAGCAGAACATTTTTTTTTCAAACATATAGTACACTTTATTAAAGTGCTCTATAGACCCTTGTGTATAGAAAGGACGTTCAGGCCGTAGTTAGTTGCTCTATTTGAATGACTCTTATGTGTGGCTGTGTCGTCCTGTTAAGAATGAACCATTATGTTTATATGAATTCATAGAGCTTTTCAACATCATATGTTGCAGTGACCCTCATCTAGCAAAACGGGGCACATGAAAGAAAAAAGAAAAATGTGATAAAAATTACTGAAACATAGACAAGGAGATGACTGACAAATAACACAACCTTTATTTGGGACAGGTGCTACAGGAGAGGTCTCTCTGTAAGAGCCTACTCTCTGCTTATACAATCAGGTAGTTATAGAACAGAAAGTTTTGTATGAATTTGAAAAGTTTTCTTTGTTGTCCACAGTTGGCTATTGCTAGGGGTTAACAGTAAGTAGCCAGTTAAAGAATTTCAGGTAACATCTTTGATAAATGACCTTTTTGGGGTCCCTAGAGCATGGAAGGCAAAATCCAGAAAGGGAAGAAGAGTATGGAAAGTAGATTATTGTAGTTTAGGGAATTGACACAGCTCTACTAAAATGGAGGTGTCCTTAACAAAAGGCTTAGCACTGGCTAAATGGACCAGTTGGTAGTTTTAGAGAAAAGAACCCAAAAGACTCCCAAAGACTGTTGTGTGAACTGTCACTTCACATAAACACAACTTGATTTCAGTTATCTTGTTTCCTGCAAAAATAGCTTCATTGGGTAACATACCCAGTATTTCAGGATAAACTAGAAAAATGAATTTTACCAAAGAACCTCTGAACTAAGGGAAACAATACTTCATTGCCTGGATATGAGCCCTTGATTTTATGTTAGCATGTCCTAATATTGCCCTTGTAGCCAAGGAAGAGAGAATAAACAGTAAACAACAAAAATCAGAGATTTGCATTGATATTGATGGCTCTTCTGGTTCTATTTGATATCCTCTAGATGTCTCCAAGTATCTAATGAAATGTTTGAGAGGAAACAGACTAGTGCCTTTATCCAGTCCTTAGAATTGCTGCTATAAAAAGTTTTTGTAACCCTGCACCACAGGGGGAGTATATGTGTGGTGATCTTATTTGAATTTCTACCCTTGATAAGCCATGCTTGTGATTATTATCCTCTGTATGGTTGTTGTTAACTCTTCAGCATTTTTTTTTAAATTCTTTTTGCTGTTTCTTTGATAAATACAAAATAAAGAAAAAAAAAAAAAGAAGACCTCATAAAATAGAAACACTCTTAAATTTTGAATGAGTCAGAATAGATAGAGTATTAGAGTCTTAGAGACAGATGTTACTTAGGGAAATGCCTCAAGAAAAGGGGACAGGTGTGTCACCCTAAGGGGACAGAAAGGTGAAGGGATTCTGCTGCTAGAGCCCAGATTACCCCCTTCTAGGAGGTTTCTGCAGTGCTCTCTGCTGAATGCCATACAATTACTTCCCAAATATTTTATCTTTCAACCCTAAAATCAAATCATATTTTAAACATGCCAATGTGAAAGAATACTCCAGACATCAAATGCCATTATTAGTGTATACTCTAGTGCTGTGAATCTAGATACATTAATTAACTCTGCTGTTTTGAATAAAGTGGTTCTATATTTTGAACCCAGACATCAGGAAGAAATGCTGGTGACCTTTCATATCCTCAAAATGTCCAAGCACAAGGTGTATGAGGGGGAGAAGAAAGAGTACCCAAGAAACTATGAGAAAGATGGGGGAGAGGTTCAGCGTAAAAGAAATTCCAGAAAGCAAAATAAACACTACATTTCCAAATGCTTTCTTTTTATTTCATGTGACCCAGAAAATTAATTTTAGCCTCAGAGCAGTTACTAATGGTAATAGCATATTCAAGCTCATCTTACTATGATGAAAGGAATGGCCTATGGCCTCTTAACCTATAGAGAGTCTTCCCAATAACATCTTCTGCTAGTTTGGAGATTTCATTACACATTTTAAAAGTATAAAACAAATTAAGTTCTGAATCTACATTATATAGAAAAAAATTGAAGAAATAATTGAGCCCTAACAGGATGTAGTAATTACAGGCATCTGTGTCTTCCTGATTTGGCAAGTACTAAACAATGATTTTTAAAGGGCATGGGGCTAGTAACATGAGATATCACATCTCTTCAGACTTTCTGCCATGTTTCCTCTTCTATCGCCTCTGTCCTCACTAGTTTCATTAAGTGTGTGACTTTAAGCTGCTTATTAAAATTCAGAACCTATGCTTGTAGCAGTACTTTTTTTTTTCTTTTTGCAGGATGGCCAGCCTGCAAATGATGACACGAAGACTTACTGTTAATTATAAAAGCTTGGCTATTAGGTTAGGCTCTGATAAATTAAAATCACCTGTTTTTATTAATCTCCATTCTTCCATATGGCTCCATTGTTCTCCCTTGTAATTCACATGCCTTCATTTCCCCTCTGTTTCCTCTCTCTTCCCAGTTATTCCACCTATCCTCTTCTGCTGAGCTATTAGTCGTTCAACTCTTTATTACTTCAGTCAAAGCAATGCATCTTCATACTGTGTACAACTATCCCACAACATTTCCTTCTTTTTGCTTAAATAAAAAGAAAAGGTTTTAACTTTAACATAGTAAAAATATATAATAAGAACAATTATCAAGTAATAATTACATTCACAATATTTAGTCCATTTGTTTTTGACAAATATGGAGAAAGAACTAATTATATCTCTCCTATCTTAGAGAGTCCAAGGTTTTATACATAAAACATTTTTATCATAACTTGCACTAACATCCTAAAAATACCTTTTCAGATCTTAAAATAACCTATTAGCTAAACAATTTAAGCTTTTGTTTCTCAACTTTGTAAACTTTGTATCCCTTACTGTTTTTTTATGAATTTGATAACAAGAAAAACTGTAACAATAACTATGTAGTCTTAAACCCGATCAAACAGAAGAATATAAGGGTACCTAAGAGTGCCTGAGTAAACAGGAAGTGCAGAGAAAAGAACTTCGAAAACTATAGAAATAACAGAGACCTTTGGATGCCTGGCAAGTCACCAAGATTCTTTTGCAGTGTTGCAGCATCCATCTTTGGCCTACGGGAAGGCCTAGAATATCTGACAGACTTGTATATAAAGAGAGAATTTTGAAGAACTGCTTACATTGTAATGGCAAAGTTTGGCAGTCATCTTCTTTTGTGCTCTACTCATCCAATTTGGAGAGCAAATTGTTAGCAGTTGAGGCAAGGACAGTTTCTCGACCAGATGGCTAGGGCAACAAACTCCATACGTAGGATCTTTGTTGCCCATTACTCCTTTTTTTTTAAAGTAAACTGGTGCTGCCAAGAGAAGACGTGCCTCACTGTCATGAAAAGCTTTATGCTATTAAGCATATTAAATGTCATATTCTGTAGGTCTTTAAAGTATTTAAAGATCATCTATCTAAATTATTTCTCTGTTTGACCTTGAAAACACACCTGTATAACTACTAGTTTGATTATCATAGACAAGTAAGTACTAACCTACATTTCTTAATCATTCTAAATAGTTTATAATAATACCTTTTAAGGACTAAAATTTTAAATATGCTTCAAAGTTGCAATGTTTCATCAAGAATAAAAACATAGAGTATATGTTTATGATAAAAATAACATTGATTTCATATCAATAAAAATATACAATGTAAAATATTTGAGGCTAATAGTTGTTTTTTAAACACATATTAAATTGTATACTTCTTGTTCTATTATTTTTATATATTCCCCCTGTTTCCTTTTAGAATGAGATTCTTGAATCCAACATCTTTTGTTCAGGTTTGGTTTTTTTTTTTTTTTTGACTGTGACCAGTAAGATGAAAATAATGCCTACTAAACAATAACACACATCAATTAAAGACCAATAACCTGCCTTGGGAATGATGGCATAACGTTCTCTAGATTGCGTTCTGATTTTCGGGAAATTGCATATTAGGGGATTGTGAGAATATAGAGATAATGGTCAAGTCTTGGTAGAGGCAGCTGTATTATTTTTTGTATAGTTTCTGTGCGGTTTAAAAGTGTAGAAATTTTCTGAATTCTTGGAAGGAGTAGTCTGTGAGACTGACCCCTCTCAACTAACAGTTTTGAAGTTGCTCAGAAGGTAGAATTTTGAGGAAACTGCAACAGAGGCATTCCGAGAGCCTATATCCCCTGGGCTACTTGTCTTCATTGGTATCTGGTTCTTTTGTTCAGAAAACACATAAACTTTTAATAGTAACAAACATATCTGCAAGAGCATTAGTATTAAATGTGCAGTATGCACAAGTCAGATAAAATAGTTATCTATTTTATACTAGAGCAGGTAAAATGTATCTGTCAACTTTATAAGTCAATTTTGATTATATAACCAAACTATATTATTTCCAAGCATGGTATATGTTGAGAATAGCAGTCAGCTGATTATTTCTCTGTCTTTCTTTGTATCTTTCAGGTTTAGTTTCAATGTCTGACTCCTGAGTTTTAACTAATAATAGAATAATTTAGATTATCCCTATATATACTGTCATTTGTATTGGCTTAATGACTTTCCTATGGTCTTCACAAAAGAACTTCCAAACAAGTTGACAGTTAAATAAAAATAAAAGAAAATATACAGTATTATAAAAACAACCAAAGAAAAATGTAGAGTAGGAGAATAGAAAAAACTGTGAAGGTGAAAGAAACAAATTAGAAGATAAGAGTATATTAGGATTAAAGTTCTCTAGTGTATCACCAGAGGATGAGTTGACTTTCCTACAGTGTTTGGCTTTGAGGATACATTTAATATAATTCTCTACCATTGGCCTCCTCATATAAAATGAATTAAAATGATAATGTTAATTAAAATAATTGATTCTGCTGCTATCTTTAACCCATCAGATATAAGGTAGATTTTGTTTAAAACTAGTAAACTGACCATGATATGAGAACTGAATAATTTTTCATAATCAGAACCCAATTTTTCAAATCATTGTTAGTGGACACAAGACAAATCCTAACAAAGTAACTGCATTTAACTTGAAAATGGCTACTATAAAGAAAGACATTATAAGAGAGAAAGAATTAGAGTCCTGGGCATTGACACAAATTGTTGTTGTTTTTTTTTTTTGTTTTGTTTTTGTTTTTTTTTTTTTTTTTTTTTTTTTTTTTTTTTTTTTTTTTTTTTTTTTTTTTTTTTTTTTTTTTTTTTTTTTTTTTTTTTTTTTTATAAGGTTTCCTTATACAGCCATGGACATTCTGTAACTACCTTGAGCTCATGAAGATCCACTTGTCTCTCTCTCTCTCTCTCTCTCTCTCTCTCTCTCTCTCTCTCTCTCTCTCTCTCTGTAGGTTTTCAAGGCCATTGAAATTACATTTTTTAAGAGCAGCAACAGGATGGTTACAGTATATTTTTAAATTAGATTTTAGAAGTCAAGGTTAATTGTGAAAGTAGACAGACTGTTGAGTACTCTGATCTAAAGGGGAATGACAGATTATTGAGCCCATTTTCTAATTTGTATAAAGCCATAACCTGGACTTATGTCACAGAGAGTGCCTGTGCATGTTCTTAATGTCACATCAAGTTCATCATTTCATTTTAATAGAAAAATGTATGTAACTTTAAACTTCTCATACCTCTGGGAATAAATGACTCATTTGTATTCACAGAAAGAATGAAATAGTACTGTAGAAAACTAGTTGAGAATTTCAGTGGCTCTAAATAGAAGCTTAGCTTTTTAATCTTGACTTTGGAGTGTTTCTATGGGAAAACAGACCTTTTTAGTTTCTCATATAAAACTTCTCTATGGAACTGTCTTCTCTGAAATTTTATTATCACTAACCCCTACTGCCAGTAAAGTGTAACTACCTGAAGGTGGTTGAGAGAGATTTAAAGAAACCATTCAAAGTAATCAAAGTGTATTGCCTACTTATAAAAAATGGTGGCAATATATATGTTTGACATTTTTTTTTCCTTTTTCATGAATCAGGAGTTTTCATCACAAACCCAGTAGGTGATGAAGCTTACTTTAGGAGGCAAGTTTCCTCCTTCTGTATCCAGGCTGGTTTTTCACTGGTGCCAAAGTAGAATTTTCTGAATCTTGCCTTGTTTCAAGTCATGTTGACAAGTGCTTTCATCTCCTGAAACATTAGCTCAGATCAAACAACACTTTTTAATATGGCCAACATGTTTTTATTAGCTTATGCACAATCATCAAAGTATTCGCTAATTTAAGACTTCCATTTCTATAGTATTAATTCATAAATATAAAAAATTCTGAAGACAGAAAATTTCTCTCTCTGTGAACATCGGTTATTGTCATTTAAAAGTCCAAACCTACTTGTTTTATTTTAATGGAGAAAAAAACTATTATACCATGTCTGTCTCATTATCTTTAGTGATACCAAGAATTTAATAACAATATATGAATAGTACAGAAGAAAAAACATACATTTCAAAGATTTCAGCATTAGACAGTGTGGGTTCTGGTCACTCTCCTTGAGAAGTATCATGGTCCTGGGTAAAACCACCACCAAGCTACTGTTTTTTTCCTTTAAGTCTCAATAAGAATTAAATATTTATTATTTTGTCCACATAATGACTGCCTATTTGGAGACTATAGTTAAAATCAACAGAAATGAATGTTTTATTAGTTAAAATGATGAATTCTTTGTTGACTGCAGGTTCTTATATGTCTTAATAACTTATTCGAGTGGGGAAGTGATTAAACAGTCACATTGTTTCTATGAATTATCAAACACCTCAAATTCTGTGTTTGGCTGCAATTCATAGAGTTTAATGAGAACTCTGCAACTAGTGGGAAAACACTTGAGTACATTGAGCCTCATTTTATCATTCAACATGTCAGTTTGAACACTCAACACAAGCTAGGATATAATACATTCAGTATATATTTTCATGTTTTCCAATCAGTGCAATGTTTAGTTTACTTTGTTGTATAAAGGGTGTATATTATATCAACATCTTTCCTTCTATAGTGAAAAAACATTATGGCCAAAAATAACATAGCTAATAGTTCATTTCTGCTTACATTTCCACAGAGAAAGTCCACATTGATGGGCAAGGCATGGTGGCATGGTCAAATGCTCAAAGCTGAGCAATCACATCTTTTACTATAAACATGAATCAGAGAGAGGAAACTGAAAAATAAGAAAGGATATGTAGTTTTTTTCTTCTTCTTCTTTATTTTGTATTTATCAAAAAAACAGTAAAATGAATTTAAAATGCTGAAAAGTTAACAATAACTATAAAGAAAATAAGAATCATAAGCATGGCTTATCAAGGGTGATAATGTAAATAAGATAGCTACACATATATTTACTTTGTGCTCAGCTTTCCCTCTGAATTTTTTTTCCATCCATGTATATCCTTATTCAAGGTCCCTTCCCCTCCCACCACATCAGGTCATTTTTCTTCTCCGCAACTCCCCATCCCCTCCCTGGGTAGGGAGCAGACAGTCCTATGGTCCCACTGACCCAATAATGTTTGGATCAGTCTCCACTCCTGGCCAAATCCAGTTTTGTCCATCCTTCCACAAGAGTGAGTCAGGTGTTCCTATAGTTGGAGTGGGGTCCGAAGGGTCAGTCCAGGATGTTACTGATCCCAAGCTGTTCAGTGGTTGTGGTTTGCAGCTTGGGCATGCTTGGCTTTTTTCTTGTTTGTTTGTTTAGAGACCACTAATGAGTGAGTAAATCCTGTGCTTATCTTGCTGAGATTGTGATACCTCACTCAGGAGGATATTCTCCAAATCCATCCATTTGCCTGCAAATTTTAGGATATCATTTTTTCTTACTTCTGAGTAGTATTCCATTGTGTAGATGTACCACAGTTTGTTAATCCATTCTTCAGTTGAGGGACTTCTAGGTTGTTTCCAGGTTCTTGCTATTACAAATAATGCTGCTATGAACATAGTTGAGCTAATACATTTGGAGTGTGAATGTGCCTCTTTAGGGTATACACCCAGAAGTGGTATTGCTGGGTCCTTGGGGAGATTGATTCTCACTTTTCTGAGAAACCGCCATATTGCATTCCAAAGTGGCTGAACAAGCTTGCACTCCCACCAACAATGGAGGAGTGTTCCCCTTGCTCTGCAATCTCTCCAACATAGGCTATCCTCTGTGCCTTTTATCTTAGCCAATCTAACAGGTGTTAGGTGGTATCTCAAAGTTGTTTTGATTTGCATTTCTTTGATGGATAAAGATGAAGAGCACTTTTTCAGGTGCTTTTCAGCCATTCGTAGTTCCTCTGCTGAGAATTCCCTTTTTAGATCTGTACCCCATTTTTTGATAGGGTTATTCAAGGTTTTGGGCTCTAAATTCTTGAGCTCTTTATATACCTTAGAGATCAGTCCTCTATCACTTGTAGGGTTGGTGAAAATATTTTCCCATTCTGTAGGCTGGCGTTTTGTCCTATTGACAGTGTCCTTGGCTTTGCAGAAGCTTCCCAGCTTCAGGAGATCCACTTATTGATTGTTGGTCTTAGTGTCTGTGCCACTGGTGTTATATTTAGGAAGTGGTGGCCTGTGCCAATTTGTAGAAGTGTATTTCCCACTTTCTTTTCAATCAAGGTCAAAGTGGTTGGGTTTAAGTTGAGGTCTTTGATCCACTTGGATTTGAGTTTTGTGCAGGGTGACAGGCTCGGATCTATTTGCATTTTTCTACACACTTCCATCCAACTTTGCCAACACCATTTGTTAAATATACTATCTTTTTTCCATTGAATGTTTTGGGCCTCTTTGTCAAAGATCAGATGTTCATAGGTTTTTGAGTTGATTTCTGGATCCTCAATTCTATTCCATTGGTCCACAAGTCTGTTTTTATGCCAGTACCAGGCTGTTTTTATTACTGTAACTCTATAGTATAGCTTGAAGTCAGGGATGGTGATACCTCCTGAGGTTCTTTTGTTGACTAAAATTGTTTTGGCCATCCTGGTTTTCCTGTTGTTCCAAATGAAATTGAGTATTGTTCTTTCAAGGTCCAAAAAATATTGTGTTGGGATTTTGATAGGCAGTGCATTGAATCTGTAGATTGCATTTGGTAGAATTGCCATTTTTACTATGTTGATCCTACCTATCCAGGACCATGGGAGAGCTTTCCATTTTCTGATATCCTCTTCAATTTCTTTCTTCAATGTTTTAAAATTTTTGTCAAATAGGTCTGTTACTTCTTTGGTTATAGTTACTCGAAGGTATTTAATACTATTTGCAGCTAATATGAAGGGTAATGTTTCCCTTATTTCTTTTTCAGCTCTTCTGTCTTTAGTGTATAGAAGGGTTTTTTTTTTTTTTTTTTTTTTTTTTTTTTTTTTTTTTTTTTTTTTTTTTTTTTTTTTTTATAAAATAAA
>PVIH01011809.1:0-67062 GCA_004025045.1 Sigmodon hispidus | reverse complement strand
GAGAGATTGGGTCCTTCAATTGAGTCCAGGGAGCCAAAGTGTCATTCTGTGAAGACTAAGACTTAGTCAAATCTATCTCCTGGAATAAACCTTATAAGGGCTGAGGAATGTTCTGGAACAGATTACTAACAAAGACTCCCTTTCCCACAGGGTACCACAGCAATAGCTTCCAAAAGAAATGGCATGTGGGTGGAGACGTGAGTCATATCCTTTTAATCCCTGCCATGCTCCTGAAACCCACCAAACAGATGCAGGAATGTCCCAGGTACAAAGCAACAAGCTCTTCTGGGCTTTGTTGTTTCAACACCCACTAGTGACTTAGAAAAACTCCATCTTATCAATGCAGACAGGTTTTTAGACACTGGCAGCTGTTTTCTTATGGCTGGTGATGAAACTTTCACTAATCCCTGGCATCTTTCTCAGCCTTCCAGCAGCCAGAACTGAGGCTAACCAAAAAATGCCTACAGCCTGTGTGAGATCCACCACAGACAATTAATCATAAGCCTGTTTTGAGATGCATCCACAACATTCTTAAGCCCATGAACTGATGTTAAAATGACTACCTCCTCTTATACAAGCATAATTAATGTAAATCAGAATTTTTATAAGTTTACAAAGTGCTATAGCAAGTGAGACAACTCAATTGTACTTCACTTTGCATTATCTGGTCTAGATCTGTCAGCATGTATCAAGAAAACAAGTAGAGTCAATAATTCTCATAAAATTTTAATGCTGTATTTTATTAGGTCAGTCTAAGTTTGCATCATTATACCACCTATCCCACTGGTTTTAAACAGTGATCAAAAGTGTTTCTTTCTCTGTTTAGTGCATTGTTCTCAACCAAGGACAACTCTTGCCTACAGGCGACACAGGGAAGGCTCTACAGTTATCTGTGGCTGTCACAAATAGACCATCTGAAGGACATAGGTCAGGAATGTTTTTAAATATCCTACCATGCAAGAGACAGCCCCATGAGGCAAATAATTACCTGGTTCAAAATGTCAGTAGTGCCAAAGCTAAGAAACTTTGGGTAAATGATGTCTTCTTCAGGTATATTTTGTATATGTG
This sequence comes from Sigmodon hispidus, assembly GCA_004025045.1. Classification (NCBI taxonomy): domain Eukaryota; kingdom Metazoa; phylum Chordata; class Mammalia; order Rodentia; family Cricetidae; genus Sigmodon; species Sigmodon hispidus. The sequence continues at coordinate 65,994 of PVIH01011809.1, read as the reverse complement.
TAAAATTTTACTCTTTTTTTTTTTTTTTTTTTTTTTTTTTGATTTGGTGGCTTGAAACTTACCATGAAACTAAAATGGATAATTTATGGAGGGGGGAGTCAACAACCATGGCAGATAAAAACTTTAATCATCAACAATTATTTTGAGAAGAGCTTACTTGAGCATCTATAATAATAAACAACATGTAAATAACCTTTTGAACTTTGCTAAAATTCTTATACATATCTTCTCAGATGGTGTTAACTTTAAGGACTTTGATGAACCACACTAAGCTGAACTCTGTGAAATATAGCTTAAGACAAAGCAAAGTTTTGTAATGAAACAACTCAATAGAGAGACCACTGTTTATCACTGTGAGATTTATAAGTGCAGAAAGAATAGCTATCTGTTTATTTTTAAAACAAATTCCAAATGGCAAAGGTAAGCCAAAGGACATCAAAGGTCATTGACATTCAAGGTTTTTACATGAACCCAATCAATACCTGCCATTCTCTACCTTGTTTTTGATCCTGAGCCCAGAAACAGTGTGAGACAATGTTTGGACACCCAGTACTTGAGCACCTCTAAATAAGAACTCCTGATTGAGTGAAACAAACCAAGTCTTCTAAAAGTCATGGTGTCATCTGAATGAGTAATACTTATCTATTCTACATTCTCCAGTCAAAGCTGCTTTTTCATCTAATAAGTACCTGTCTGAGGATGAAGAGTAAAGAATTACTATTTCATCTTTTCAAAACCAAATTACCCAAGCTTTGTAGATGGGCTAGGGTTCACTAGGGAGTGTCAGCTCCCACAAATGTGCCTTCAATCTGGTCTTATCCTCTCTCTACCTCACAAATCACAATGTATTTGTAATAAATCAGTGGACTTTTGGAAGCTGAGAAGTGGCTTGCTTATCATACTATATCTTTAGGCTGGTATTTAATATGCTTTTCAAATAAAAATTGATTGCAACTATCAAAAAAATCATGCAATGACGTGTGAGGCAAGATTCTTTTGTCTACTTCCAAGTACCACAACCTTCTAAATGGAACTAATTGAGACTGGAGTCACCAGGCTTAGATTAAATAAGCTACCCCATATTGACAGACTTAGGATCCAAAGGGAGAAAAGCTTGAACAAATGTCCACAGGCAGCAGGTCACTGCTATCCCTGTGAGGTTGGCCACCTGGACCAGCACCCCTCAGAGAAGAAACTCACTAATCAGGGGAATTGCTCAACCACAACTCTGTTTGTCAGCAGCTTCAGGGATTTTATTTAGGTGTCCCTGGTACCAAAAAGAAAAAGTCTCCAGGCTGTAATTTAGGGTCGCAAGCCAAACACCATTAGGTTAAAAAATATACTCTCAGAGTTTTAACAACCTGAGAAAAGTATGCAGCTCTCAGGTAGCATGAATTAAACAGATATATATACAAATCCTCCTGTGAAGAACATGGGTTTGAGAACGTATTTAATCTCCATGATGGGGAAACCCATAGAGTAGGCAGTCCTGTGCTGTGGGGAGCTCACAGACTCTGAAATAACAGCTGACAAACTTTCATGGAATGGACCTGGACTGCATGAATGTGGATGACAGTCGAAAGGCATGGGCAGTTTCTGAACCCTCTTGCAATTGGTCCAGAGCCTATCGTAGGTCCATGAACTGGCTTCTCAGTGCCCATGCCTAGCAGAACACTCTTCTCAGCCTTACTACTTGGGGGAGAGACTCAACTAGATATGCCAGACCTAACTGACTCACCCTGGTGTTACTTGCCTTCTCTGGGGAGTGAAGAGGGCAGGGGGAGGGGAGAAGCTGGGGGAGAACTGGGAGAAGAGGAGAGGGAGCAGTATTGAATATGGAAAAGTTTTTTTTTTTTAAAAAAATAATAAGATAAAAAATAAAAAGAACTTGTTTGATCTTATGTTGCTTTTAAGATGAAAGGTGCCAGGAAAATGACCACAGCAGACCTGAAAGGAATCTTGGCAGCCACATAGTGCAAACTGTACACTTTACAGTGGGGGAAAAGGGCATCCAGAGAGGCTTCACATATGCTATAAAGTTACAATAAAGTCAGTATCTGAGCCCGGAGGGCTGGGTATATAGCTCAGGCTCTAGAGTACCTGCCTAGTATATTCAAACCTAGATTTGTTCCCTGTAGTGATGGTACACACCTGTGATCCCAACACTCTGAAGTGGAGGTACGAGACACAGAAGTTCAAGGTCATGCTTGGTGACAGAGTTTAAGGAAAGCCTGTGCTGCATGAAACTGTCTCAAAAACAAACACCAAAACAACAAAATGAAAAACAAATTTCCTAACTCTAGACTGTTAATTTTATTTGTATATTAAAGATTGAGAGTAAGAAATGAAGGGACAGACAAGCAATAGGAAAAAATAAATTAAGAACAAATGCTGATTTTGCCGCCACAAATATACACTATTTAGAACCAAGCAAAAGTGCTCAGTCTATTATGTATGAAATCTAGTGGCATCAATATTGATTTTCATTGTTCTAAAGTGATATGGTAATTGAAGAAAATAATCAACTCTTCTGTAAAAAATACTGCTTAAAGGCCAATTCCAAAGTTCTTAAGAGAACAACCCACTTTAAAGTCAAGCTGACAGAGTCAAGAGCTCCTGGTTGGTGTGATTGTGTATGCACTCATTTACACATAAGGGGTAATCAGTTATTTCTTTTGTTTTTGGTGAGAGAGGAGACAGAGAGAGAGAGAGAGAGAGAGAGAGAGAGAGAGAGAGAGAGAGAAAGAGAGAGAGAGAGAGAACATATGGGAACTGAATGACCTCATATTTCAGAAACACTCTGCTGATCATAACAGGTTTTGTTGGGTTTGAAATTTTAGGAATAAAGACTCAACAATGCACTTAAGGAAGGCTAAGCAAGCACATCTTAGTATTTATAAATATATGTAGGTTTTCTACAAAAACTACTCTTTTACTTCATAACATTGCTCATTCTACAAAACCAAGATGTTATAGTCTGATAACTCTGAATTGCTTAAGGAAGAATAAAACATATAATCAACAACTATTTTATTTTTTATGCTAAAAATTCTTGTAAATCTTGAAAGGCACCTAAGTGAAGTTATTTTATACTCAATTAGAAAATTAAAAACCAAAAAGAAATGCAGAAAGCATAAAAACTTGAATTTCCAAAAAATATTCTACAAAATAGCTATCAGGACCAAACAAAGCTAGATATGGTCAAGTGATGTGAACTAAATCTGAGTTTGCCTGAGAGAGGAAGAATGTCCTGTGACTTTGAGCAGGTTCACTGTCATCAGTCCTGCCCTATGAGTCTGGATGCCAGGGTCTGTATTTTCTTTATGCTTTGTTCTATGTGGACTGGGAGGGTTGAAATCAATGAGTGGCTATCAGATCTGAGAAAGCTGAGATAAACTATAATGTGGTAGAAAACAAATGAATCTCCAACAGTAATTAAATACCATCTACTGAACAGATTCCCTGGATAGTAAATTCTAGAATTTGAGAATAAAAGGTTTCCAAAATAAGATATCTTGGGAATACTTTGTAAAGCATAGAATCTTACTATTGAATCATATTAAGTGAACATTGAATAGATGAATAATAATAGTGTGGATAATGAGACGTTTGCTCTTCATTTACACCAGCTCTACTACAACCAGACCAGCAACTGTAATCTGATATCCACTCTAATCTTCTTCCATTGCCAAATATGAAAAGTGCATTCCCTTGCTTCTGTCAGGTTTATTCTTGTATGAAACCTCTGGTCAATGAGATTCAAGCATAAGTTATTAACTCCCAGATAGTGGTTTTGAAAATAAGGGTCACTTTCTGCCTGCCAACTGCTCAAGAAATGAGCTTAACTGTTGGCTCTCTTGGTCTGTGCAAATCAAACTGATACTCTAGGAAGGCAAATCAATAAGGAAGTAATGATGATGATTGGATAACACAATGAAGTAAATCCATCCTATCTCCTTTTTGATAATGGCTTCCTCATTGTTGGCTTCTTTTTTTCATTGTGGCTTCTTTATTGTTTATACAATTATTTTTAATTCTTATTTTATACATCTAAATCTATATCTTACTTCACAAACTGAACAATACTTACTATTTCCAATTAATCCTAAATGCTTTGGCCAAAGTATGTCAAAAACACATACAAGTACCTTGATTGGAAGTATACATTTATAAGTTGTTTGTGTTTTATGCGTTGTCACATATATGATGGACATATAGGTCTTGGTGTTTATAAATGATGGGCTAGGTAGACATGTCAAACATTTCTTAATGTGAAATCCTGTCCAAAGAAGTTATAAAATATTCAATGACTTGAAATATATGTCTTAGAACAGAAAATAAAACATAGAGATATGCAAATTATAGATATAATATATATTTAAACTATAGAAATATCTTAGCTTTAAATAAAACTGTTACTATTAGCCATAAAAGTAAAAAAATGCCTATCTATGGTACAAATTGATATTTTACCCAATAGCACATGTATAGAAAACCTACTTTTATTTAGAAGAAGCATCATGAACACAATAAAGAAGATGTATGAGCCACAATATAGAAGAGATAGATATAAATGAAAAACAAATATCCATGTCTAAATTAGGCAAAAAAAAAATATGATACCTCATTGATCCCTTTATCCAGTAACGAACTGTGAACCTGAGTGAATGCATAGTGTTGAAGAAACAGATATCCTTCCCTCCTTTCTTCCCTCCTTCCCCAACACAGCTGTTATCCATACTATCAAGAACATGCTGGCTTGATTTCTCAGTTTGTAAACTAAATGTGATGAGGTTCCTCTTCTGCTGACAGAGCTCCTTGGGTTGCAGGTGTCATATTTTCCTTATGAAATCTGACTTTACTCACAGAAACTGTTGATAGCTCACAGGCTTATTCTAGGACAAGGACAGCCAGAAAAATCCATGGGAACCACGGGAAAACACTAACATTTATCTTTGCAGCTTCATATAATTATCCATCACTTAAAATATGTTTTGCTATAAGTAGCTTTTAGTCAACAAACATGACCACAAGAAACCCTCAGCCTTCCCGTTATCCAGGGGTGAAGGGTCAATGACAAACACCTAAATAAACCAAAAAATGTCCAACACATCATTACAAATGACATGTGAAAACACATGAGTGTTTCCATAAAGAAGCACAGATCTTCATCTTAACCACTCTCTTTAAACTATCCTCACAGGGACTCAAAGCCCTCCCACTCAACACTGGTGAGCTTGTCATCATGCTTCATTTTTCTTGGCCTTCTTCCAGTTTCCCAAGTCCTTGGCAACTGCTTGATGCTTGAAATTTTCTTTGTACCCAATTCATAATTACTGACTTCTCCACTGGCTTCTTTCCGCCCTACTCTGGGTCCCACACTCCCATTTCTCTGTATTTTCTATTCCCTATAGTCTGCCTTAACATAACTAACTTCAAGCATTTAATCCCCAAACTTCTTCCCCAATTCTACATCCAAACTACAGCTGTTGGATGGTTCTGAGCTATTTAGCTCTCCAACAGATGCTAATGTTTATCTTCATTCACTCAACAAAAATGTAGGTATTGATAAAGTACTGAGAGAGGGTTATCAAGAAGATCAAGTCACCCTAGTCACATAAAACAAAACCATACTCAGACAAAATGACCTTTTAAACAAAAAAAGTATCTATGGGAAAAGGCTGAACATGTGAGTAGCTACTATGTGTAAACACAGAGGTACAAATGTAAATACAAATCATTTTTCTTTCCTTGAGTTCTATCAAGCACTGATCCTATTGATACAAGTTCCAACAGTCTGGTATCATACCTAGGAGGTCTTCAGCAATGACTATGGTTTGTGTCGGGGAGAGGGAGAAGACCCTCAGAGAAAGTAGTTTTTCAGCCAAGTGCCCAAATCCATATATAAATTAGATGAAACCCAGTGGGGATTTCTCTGTTGTGCTTCGTGGGTGTGGGTACTAGAAAGTGAAAGGAGTCTGGGAATGTCAAGGTTAAGCATAAATGATGAGAAGAGGGCTGAACTGCCAGGTGTAATCAAGAAGTATCCACACAAGGCATAAGGTGGTCAAGAAAGGTACAGTGCTTCCGGTCCCAGTTTCATAGAAGGGAGAATCTAAAGTTCCTAAGGACTCGGCCCTGGTCCTCTCTCCTTATCAATTAAGTTGTCTCATACTGACTCATGTCACTGGCTTTCATTGGATGATGTCTCTACAACCTAATTTTAGTTAATTAGCAAATTCAATATACGTTAGCTAACTTCTAATTATTAATATTGAGACTTACATAGATTGTATTTTGAATATATTTATCCAGCTCCTCCCAACAGTTCCCATAATACTCATTAGCCACCAACCTCTTAACCTACTTATTATTGTTTTTTTCCTAACCACTCCAACTGAGCCCCAATGGACCATGGTCCATCTAACAGGAGCCACACCTCTAAAGAAGCTGTCTCCTTCTCTCCAGATCTTGTCTATTGTCCATTGCTCCTCAGTTAGAGATGGCTATTATGAATCTCTCCCCAATTCATTCTAGAATGTTGACTGGCTTGATCTAGTGAATGTCTTATGCAGATGACCACAGCTCCTATGAAATTATGTAAAAGAATATATTATTTCACAGGGATTAGCAAAGTGACATCTTATTTTAATATCTTTTATATTAGGGATCAGTCTCTGGGCCTCTATTCAGCCTGTCTAGAAGCAAGAATTGAAAAATTTATATCCTCAATATTCTCTTACAACTTAAATACATAAATATTTTAAAGTTAGAATGAACACTGTTGAAAAGTCATTTGAGAACACATGCTGATCAAAACATTGGAAACTAACACAAATATAAATAATATAATGTAAATTGTTGTATATATTTATACAACTGTATCTGTATTAAAATTCTAGTTGACATATCACCATGCCAATACCACTATCATCCATGGGACCTAAGGGTGCTGCTAACCGATGGGTGTTCACTACAAACCACTTAGCAGCAGTCAGCCTCATTAGATTAATACACAGAAAATATCTGCCACAGCTTCTTGATAACCTTCCTATTTTCTTTTGTGAGGTATATTTAGGACTTGTCTTCGGATGTCCATGTGAGTGATATTTGTTAACCTTGTTTGGAAGGGGCTCAAAAGTGTTTCTCTGTCTTAAAAAATTAGAAGGGGAAAAGCCACACACATAATTTTGATTTTATTTTTGAACAGAAAAACAGACACCTTTCTACTCTAACAGTGATTCCTGAAGGGGACTGGAGCACAGACTTCATTATACTTATTGATCTCACTAAATAAAAGTTTTGCATATATTGATCAGCTCAGAGTAAACCCCTGAACTGTTTGCAAAACCATGCTTGGTGTGCAGCTCAAATCACTAAGGAAGAACAGAAAGCGCTTGTTCTCCGGCAGCCACAGATACAGCAAGCAGTGCATTAACATGATTAAAATAATAGACAGCATTCAGTCAGAGCAACAGGAGGGAAACAAAACCCTTGTTAGACTCAAAGCTCTCCCACTTTTAAAAATGATACAGTAATAAGTTCAAGGTAAAATGACATTTAAAAGTAGACTATTTTCTCCACATATTTCATAACAAAATGACACTTTTATCTCCTTGAAGTTGCTCCTTTGAACCCCAAAATGTATTTGCAGAGACGTTTAAAATCATTCCCTGCCGCAAATTCTTCCCTCTCCCCCGTCAGTCGACGATGGCAGGGAGGGGTAAACAGGAGATTAATTTGAAGGTTCATTTTCTACATCTGCTCATTTTCATTTCCATTGGAAATGACATGATTTTTTTCAGTCAAACTCAATTCTCATTCAAAAGAAACTTGATGATGCTTTGAATTGATGAATTGATTATCATACATGCATGAGTGTGCGCATACACACACACACACACACACACACACACACACACACACACACACACACACACACGGAAGAGAGGGGGAAGAGAGAGAGGAAGGAAGGAAGGGAAGGAAAAAGAAAAGCAAAACCAAACAACAATAAAAAAACATTGCTGATTACTCCCAAAACTTTCAGGAACTGTTATTCACCACAAAATCAAAGAACCACACCCACTGCCTGAGTTTTCAGAATGCAGGCCAACCATGTTTTCCAAATTTTGTTAGTGTTCATTTTACACTATCGAACAGTTCCAAATCTATAACAAACTAGAAAGATGTCTCTCTAAGCATCAGTTAAGGGAACATTTCCTCAAAGTCTCCAATCTCATTTTCTACACTGAGAGGTTAAGTGCTCTGGTCTACTACTCTGCCTTTACAATATTTGGGAATTTAATTATTCCCAAAGAATATTGGGAAGGCAATTATTTCATATAAAATCACATTAATCTCTAATATTTTTAATTCTTTACCATCTGAAAAAATAAATAAATAAAAGATTTGCTTCCAATCCAGAAGGGGGAATCTGGAGCTCAGGGACTGCCTTTAAATTTGAGTATAATCCACAAACTGGCTGGACCATTAGACAGCTGAAGAATGCAGCATTTTTAGCAAGCATGGTGTGTTTCAGCTTCAGAATTACTAGGAGATGATTCTTGATCATTTGGTCAGCTCATTCGAATAATGAAATGTGATTAAAAATCCACGCTGAGCAAAAATCTGAGAGCTGGGGTATGTTTCAGTGCATCAGAAATTAGAATCTTCAATACCCACAGAAAAACTAAGAGTAGCAGAGGGTGTATAGATTCTCATATAATCCCAGCACTCAGATGTAGAGACAGAGGGGGACAGATTCTCAAGGGTAAGCTGGCAAGCTGGCTGCCTCAATTAACAAAGGGGAGAGCAATCGGACAAGAAACAACCACTGGATACCATTTACATTTGCATACCTACACAAACACAAGTGTGTGCCAACACATGCATATACACAAGTATAACACACACATACACACACACATATACACACATACAGGTACTCACAAATGAACCATTTATAAATTTTTCTAGGATTTCAATTCTAATGCTTTTACATCCACTTTATTAGAATAACATTTATTACAGTAATCATTTATCTGCTAAGGAATTTTCAGGTAAGGTGGAATGGAAAGATTTTACTTCACAATTTATCTTTCAACTTACTTGTTCTGGAAGAACCCTGAAGGTCATAGAGACAAAATCTAGTAGTTACTGCACCGCACTACCATTGATCATTTAGCCAATATTTACAAAATGGGCAGAATGGGGCTGGAGAGATGGCTCAGTGGTTAAGAGCACCCTCTGCTCTTCCAGAGGACCAGGGTTCGATTCCAAGTACCCACATGGCAGCTAACAACTGTCTGTAGTTCCAGTTCCAGGCAAACACCAAGGCAAATAAATAAATAAATAAAGTTTTTTTTTAAAAAAAAAAAAAAACAAAATGGGCAGAATAAATAGAAAAGATGGTGGTGACCAATAGGACAATGCAAGAACTAATGTCATCCTACTGTGATGGCAGAGAAGTCAGGAGAAGGGAGGGAGGAAGACACCCCCAGAAGATAACTTTTAGAATTCACTATCTTCTTAAAACATGAGGCAGGACTCAATGGAAATATATTAGTTGAAATAGGGACAAAATAATTTTGAAATTTAATTTTACAGAAATGGCTTCATCTACCTTGTCTTCCTTATTTTTATATAAACATAAACATGAAATGGTATTAAACTAGACTAATGGGAATTGTTAACATATCTAAAAAATGCTTTGTTTTAACCTTATCATGTATTCTCTAGAATAAGAAAGACAGCTCACAACCTCGGAAAACATAAAAACTCTCATTGACCAGCTGGGTGTTCCTATAATCACTGGCTTTTCTGCTGCTACTTGGTGAATTCTTTAAAACACACACCAACGTGATGTTGCAGACCAGTTGTATTTATGTATATTGAGATTCTGTGGCTGTAATATGTAAGCTGATTAATATAATGACCCTAACTTGGTATGTATCTAGATTTTTGGCTCACTCATATAGTCAACAGATCTCTAATCTTTTATCACCAATCTTTCACACTTCATAATTTGGGGTAAGGGTTAGGGTGTCTTAAACATGAACAGTAAATGAGCATTACATATTATTTATCATAGACACTTGTTAACAGAGCCATACATGGCAAAGATGACAAATATCAAGCTTGAGCAAGACTTCTAAAATGATGAGGAAAAGTTATAGAGGGAAGAGATAGCAACTGAGCTCCAGAGAAATAGATTAGTGTAAGAGATTTATTATGATGTCACGCAGAGGGACCCTAATGTAGGTATGAGTCCTTCTAGGCAACCTGATCAAATAGGTCCTGTGATGAGTTTACACTATCCTTGGATGGAAATATATAAATTTGCATAGTCTGGCTAGGGTAGCTGGTCTTTCACTGAGGCCTCATAAGTGGGTTCCTTAAGTAAGAGAAAGACTTAGCATCTGCTTTGTGTAAAGAATTTAAACAGGAAGATGAAAGGTAGCTCAAAGAACTTATATATTTTTTAAGATAATCATTGTAGCAATAAAAATCTTTTGTTGGGAACAGGAAAAATAGTCATGTCATTATACTCACTAATATGATGTAGAAAAAAAACCACTAAGATCTATAGAGCTTTCCTGCTAAGTTGCCAACAGCTGTGGTTTTCATGTATGGAGCCAACTTAGAAATTTATAAGCTCCCCCATAATAATAGCTAACTCCAAATTACAAGATTCTCACTAATAATAGCCAACTCCAATTATGGTAGCCATACTGACAGACAGAACATGATGGACCAACCGATTTTTAGGAAGTAGCCAGTATCTTGATGCCTTGAGGCAAAGGGAAAAGACTTTCTTGAAGGCAACTTTTAAAAAAAAAGCAAACATACATCAATATCAGCTAGATCTAGAAACAGTAGATTCATTATGGGGGGAAGTAGAGATGCCTTCACACACACACACACACACACACACACACACTACTTTAGTATAATGGAGTGCAAAAACTCCTTTATCAAGAAACACAAATGTGTGATATTTCTCTTTTCATTGGCTATAAATAACTATAATCTAGAAATTGCATGATTTTGAAATCATTTACACACAGGCATCAAATAATTAGCTGATAGTGGCCAAGGTCAATGTTTCACAAACACTTTGCCAAACTAAGCTATCAAATATTAACCTACTATCATCAAAGAATGCTGAGGGACAAAGATCTGAGGTAACAGGTAAAAGGATAAAAGAATAATCAACGACAGAGTGGCTGCCATCCTAGGATATCACCAATGTGCTCAGGCCAGAAGCCCAGAAGAATCAGCTGAATGACACTTTAAATGTCAGAGATGGAAGCTCACTTGCTATAGATTTTTTTCAGTTCTTTGTAGATTTCATGCTACTCTATAAAACTGTCATGACAGTTTTATATATTTTTAAACTGTGCGGTTCTGATAATCTTTATACTTTTGGCCATTAATTTAATGTTGTAGAATTCCCATCATTCCATTTCTTACAGTTCAATGTGGAGGAAAAGCAAATACAGACTACTCCAGGATATGTCGTTAAGAGTCTGAAAATGTATAACCAAGTCTTGTGTTCTTATCACCTATATGAATTGCTAGTATGCGTCAACAATCCTGTGGGAAATATAATGTACTGGAAATCCCCAAAGTTTATTTTTCGTAGTGTGTACTGCATGCCTACCCTCCAAATAAGCTTAGCTGTTTGGCTACAAGATTCAAAGTTTACTCAACTTCAAAAAATTGCAAAACTCAGTCAAGGCCATATTTCAAATCAGCTGCAGAGTCAGTGTCACAGAAGAATAGAAAATGCATCATGATGAACTAAGCTGTTCCTTCAACAAGCACATGATTTATTCCACTCTGTGCTACAATGCAAAAGCCAATTTGAATTTGTGTTTTGCTTAGATTCAAAATCAACTTGGAAAATTATTTCAGATGCAAACTATGGCAGGCTCCACCCCTACTATCCCATGACATTAGACCTTCATTTACAATTTTATCTATTCAAGTCTACTCAAAAAGAGTCAAACACCTTTTATTAGGTGACCTCTGTCCTGTAATCTGCAAATAGACCCTAGAATTACCTCTATGCTGCTTCTGCTTAGTAGCTGCCCAGATGAAAATTATTATTTGTATTCCAAAATACCATTGAGATAAAATCTGGTGTTTTGCTAAAGCTGAGTTACTTTTCTTTATAATATTTTAATATCATCAGTTTAACTTTCTTTTTTTTTTAACTTTATTTATTTATTTATTTATTTGCCTTGGTGTTTGCCTGGAACTGGAACTACAGACAGTTGTTAGCTGCCATGTGGGTGCTGGGAATCGAACCGGGGTCCTCTGGAAGAGCAGACGGTGCTCTTAACCACTGAGCCATCTCTCCAGCCCGAGTTTAACTTTCTTAAATCATAGTTGTAAGATTTTCAAGCTTGCAAATAAAATGCAAACATTTGTACATAAAAATTTACCTACAGCTTAAACAATTATGTTTTAATTGTGTTAACTCTGAAAAACAGTTAAAGGAAGTCTGGTTTGGTGTACAGTTAGTACATGGAAAATTAATATTAAATTTGTGTTTTACTTAGTAAGAAACCAGTTATTTTCTAGTCCATAAATTGAAAACTAGAAATTACTATTATAAAACTGGAGTGCTGTATATCTTAGTAATCCTGAGTGGGTCATTTTAGGGGATCCAGAGCTACCTCCAAAATTTTGCAAAACAATAAAGCAGATTTGCTAAAATAATGGGACATAAAGCTCAGCTACTTCACAGGAAGAGTGATGAAGCCCTCTTGTCTCATGGCTTTACTTTTTTTAAATAAAACAGATGGTCACAGCATGCATCTCTCTCAGGTAATGTAAGATAGCCAGGAGTCAGTCTACACAAAACAGCCCAATATCCAGTCAAAAAATTATGCTACTTTCTCAGGTGTACAGAAAGTAATTATGCTGCCAAGACTTCAAAAGAAGACTGAGACTGAGGGAGTAATTGCCCTTCCTTTAACATGGTCTAGAAGAGAGAAGCACCCTAAGCCATAAGTGTTAAACGTGTGTAGGATCATGAGGTACTCTCAATAACTGAGTAAAGATCCCAAGACACAAGCAACCCCATATTCTGATAGACTAGTTAGTTTTGAAAGATTAAGTTAATTAAAATTGTGTAATCAGACACATAGTCCTCACACACTCCTGTGCTCACCTGAACCTTAATTTTTTAGAAACAGTTCTTCATGCATTTTCCTCAGCTGGCCAGACATGTAGGGAATACTCTAAGAAAGCAGATGGTACAGAAGGCTGAAAAATGCCCTATAATTTGTAGATCAAGTGGCCTACATTTCAAAGCTCAAATGAGTATCCTAAGCTAAAGCCTTTAAAAGTGGTGAGTTTCACTTGCTTTAAAAAAATAAATAAACAGATAAATCCTCAGGTGACCCAAGGCTTTGACTTAAGAAAAAATACTACAATAATATCTTCTGCTAGGAAAAGATATTTTTCTTGAGTAGAGAGTTTTCTGTCAGGCTTTTAGTCTCTAGCACCAAAAAACTTCACAGTGACTTACAGAAATTTGGGCCTCAGGAGCAACGTCCCTCCTTGGCACACTGCTGCTTTTTAAGGAGTTGCCTCCTTTCCATCTGAGCAGTGCCAGGAGCCCTTGATAACATGTTAAAGATGACACTTTTCCTCACTGCCATGTACAATTTATATGAAGATGTGACCTAGAAAAAGGTCTGATCCTTTATCCTGTATATTCAGTCTTGTATTTTATAACAAAACCAAAATATTTTGGAAGACATTTGGGAGAAAAATCCGTTTGGAGAAGGTGAGGAAAAAAAGGGGTCCTGGCAAGAAAAAAACTGTTCCGAAGGCCTTTTTATGACCTGAAAAAGAGAACTTACAGCTCTGTTAATATCTCCTTTTACCCAAATACCTGGGTCTATTTGCAAACTAGCAACATGCTTCTGTCTTTTATCTTTCTAATTTTCTAAATTCTTCATATTAAAAATAATTAACACCAGTATCTGGAATAACTAATACTCTGATGTAATTTTCTGCTTCTCAATGAATCCCCTATTTATATTTATACTTTTTCATTTCCTCTATTCAATAATACCAAGAAGCCAAGGTTTTCTGGTTATTACGATAGTAGTGGAAGTACTGACCAAGAGAATGGAATCATCTCTACCTTAGACAGCTGACCCTGAGCAGAACAGCACAGCAAGTCTGACCACAGCAACTTTCTGTATTCCTAACATGATACTTTCCCTTTCCAAGTACATCTCATGCACCAGCATCCAATTCCCCTGAAGGCTCAAAGCCTATGCTCACAACCTCTGTAAAACCTTCTGGGGGACCAAGTATCAGTTAGGAAGCAACTCACTGCATGCAACAGAAAACTCATCTCACGCTGCCTTACACAATCGATGGAGCTTATCAGCTAACATGACTAGAGGCCCAGGGGTAGAAAGAGCTCCTGGATCATATTAATTCAGCAGTTCAGTAATTTCGCTTAGGGACAGATTTCTTTCCACTCTACTAGGAAGTATATAGCCAATGAGAACTCCTGAGATTGCTTCTTTGTCCACAACCAAAGGAGATAAAGACAAAGAGAACAGAAGACTCTGATGCCTCATCTCTGGAAACAGAGATAGACTTAGCTTCTCCGTAAACTTAGCAAAGCAAGCAACAGAACACAGCTTCTCAAATACTTCCTGGATGAAAAGCTCTCTGAGGAGACCACGGCAATGCCCATGGTACATGTGATTTCTAGAAAAACACTTATAACTGTTTACAGCTTTAGACATGAACATCATTCAAACTGCCCTCTCCACAAATCCACTGAGGACTTTAACTCCCCATTCAAGACAACTCCTTCTTACTCAGTCACTCAAGTATCTTCAGGATTTGGTCTATGTTTGGGGGAAGTTAATTTTTTTTCCTAACAATAACAACCAAATGCAGCTTGTAGAAGAGGGCTGGTAGAGATGGCTCTGTCTTGCTACTCTGGAAGCAGACCTAGAGTTCTACTCCCAGAATACACAGAGAGCAGTTCATAACCACCTGAAATTCCAGCCCTAGAGGGTCTGACACTGTTTCCAGCCTCTGTGAACACCTTTACATATATATCATACACATGCATATACATACACTTCAATAGGAAACATAAAAATCCATAGTCTGAACTCATACTCTTTATCTTCTGAAATTGCTCCTCTTCAGGTGACTTCTGTGGTCTTCTCTGAAACATTCATCTTATCTTATAGGATCCCTCATTCATGCAAGGAGTCATCACAGGCACATCTTGTGGAAGCTGCACAGTTTATCAGTAAGTATATAGGAATATAGGCACCAGATGTCTGGTTTCAAATCCCGCACCTTGATTCCTGAATGCTATACTTTTAAATAAACACTGTGTCCTAATGCCATTATCTACATTAGCACTTTTTCAGGGAAATATAAAAAGTTAAAGATCAATTAATCATGGAAATTTGAACAACATAAATCACTGGGGAAAAGGATATTATTATTAATCTGTGAAATCTCTTGCATGATAGCCATGCTTTTGTTGTTTTCTACAGCTCTCATAGGCTTTAACTTCAGTATTTTGTGGCAAATAACTGGATTTTGTCTGTATCTGTGATGTCCTGCCTGCTGCTACCATGTACCGCACAACGAAGCATTGCTCCATGAGGACCACATGTGTCTTTCTTTACCCTCCACAGAAATGGATTTTTGCTCCTTAAATAAAGATAGGTAGATGGTTCCTAATTTGAGCTACTTGGTCTTTTCCATGGCCTTTACCCTAAGAAGAGATAGGACTTAAAAAATAAAAAGAAATAAATGTTACCAGTGTAGTCAAAGATGAAGATGTAGCAATAATTATCCTTCACCACCTTGAGACCCTCAGAAGTTTTTCCAGAAAACCACAAAGTCTCTGTGATCATCTGGCAAAGGCATGGGAAAGTCACTTTACTTCTTTCCACTCAATGTGAACTTGAAAGCCTAGGACAGTGTGTGCTAGTTTTAACAAGCAAGGTCAAGGTCCCCAAAATGCTCTATCAGAAGCAAATTCTGTGGACTCAGCACTGTATGGAAACACTCATGTCCAGATCTGCCTGACTTGTAGATCTCAGGAACTAAAATACGATGCATAAAATTGTTCAGGAAGTGTGAGGCACTATGAAGCTAGAACACACTTACAGTAACTGTTTTGAATATCAGATGTAAAAGGTTTTCTACAAACTTTCATACATAATTGCTGACATACATATGTGACCACAGAAGCCATTTATCAACAAACCTTTCATGTTGTTTCCTTATGTAATTGCTTGGAAAATACTGTTATAATATTATTCAGATTAGGAAGTATTTAAGACGTTTAAATTTAAAACTACTAAAACTGAGAGAATGGGGTGCTACAATAGATTGAGAAATCATAGCATCTATTAATTAGTAAGTGACTATGAACACCATGCTGGAGCTTTTTCAGTTGAGTAGCAATTATCTCATGAAGGACCATCTTCTTATAATATAAATACAATAAGATGCTTCGATTAATGAATCTGTCACACTGAATGAATGACAAGTCAACAAAAGATGCCAGGACAGATCTCAGTGGCTGAACTGATGGAATAATTACATATATTCATAATTTGAAAATCTGGGGAATTTAATTTCACAAAGGAATTAAGATGAAAAATATTGGATTCTGTGGAGATTTTCTGATATTTTATTAAGGTACCACTTATTTTTCTGCCCTTTAAAATCACACAGAAAAGCATTTAATGTAAATGACCATCACAAATTATTAGTGTTTTTCTTGCTACTACAATGCATCAGTCTTGTCTGGGCAATGATATTTTTTCCAAGCAGTTTCTTCATACAAAGAAATTTGTTGAATGAATCTACCTAACACAATTATTTCCTAGGCCCTGAGAAAATGCCACTTATCTTAATCCCTTTCTTATATACGCAATTCATGCTAAATTTGTGACTAATTCATTCTGAGGTTACTTTTGAAATCAAAGACTAAAGGATAATCAGTGGGTCCTGGTATATAGGATCTCAGAATATAATGTGACAGAATGGTAACTAAAGCAGAGTACGAAGAAGAAAGAACCTAGGAAGCCCAGCTGATGGCCAGCAATAGACATTAAAGGCAAAGTGATCCACTAGGTGTTGCCTCCCTAGCAAGAGTGCTCTTACTCAAACTACAACTTCTGCAGGTAAGCAGAGCCCCCAAGAAAGAGGAAGGCTCACGGAAGAATTAACTGACACTGGGGCTGGAGAGATGGCTCCTTGGGTAAGAGTATTTGCCCTTTCAAGGGACCTGAACTGGTTCCCAGCAGTTCCAGGTAATAAATCCCAACATTCTGCTTACATATGTAGACTAATATAATTTGACATCTAAACATAAAACACTCATAACTGAATAGGATTTGTTTTCTTCTGGTGCTGAAATGCACACTAAGACTGTGTGCCAGTACCACCACCTTAGTCATCATCACCCTTAGAACTCACCTGAAGCCGTCTCACTAGCATCCAAACTTCAAGTCTATCATGGTCCACTGGAACTGGCCTTGAATATGATGCTCCAACAGTAACTCACATACTCCGAAATTTAAACACCAGTGGTACTGGAATTACAAAGCTAAAATAATGGAACTTCAGGAGAGTTACTTCCTGTGTTTTTTTTAAATACAGGCCTTAGAAACAAAGTTGAACGAAAGATGAGCATATGAACAAGCAATGTGGTTTAGCAAATAGAAAGATACCACAACCAAATTGTGACAACTGGACTAGCTAAGGGGAAGTGCCTTACCTTAATGGAAACCTTCCACCCATGAGAAATACAAATTGGTACACAGAATTCAAGAGAGGGCAGGGAGGGGCCATATAGGTACTATAAACACAAGTTTTCAAAAGAGATTTCATTGTCAATTCAACACAGAAAGGGGATATTGCATTAATAGTAACCCAATTTTTTTATGTTATGTACTTGAAAACTTTTTGGTATTAGGGAGCACTCACTACCCAACAACACTTTAGAAAAACTTGTGTCAAAAATTTAGACCAAAAAGAAAGGGAACTTAATAGTTATACTTTTAATAAAAATTTAGGGACTAGAAAGATGGCTCAGGAAGTAAAGGCCCTTATTGCCCAGCCTTGTGATGTGTATGGTTCCTGAGACCCTCTTAGTACAAGGAGAGACATGGCTCCTGTCAGTTATCCTCTGCCTTCCACATAAGCACAGGGGCATTAGTCCAAGTAAATACACTAGCAATCCCCCCCCCACACACACAAACAGAAATAACAGAGTTCAGCATCCATAGAAGGAACTTTACGACCTTAAGAGGGAAATGCTCCAGGATGCTGTGAATGATGTTTCCCTTCCAAGTGAGGAAGTACAACCAGAGTTACATGGACTTACCAACCAGCAATAATAATAATAATAATAATAATATAAAAGCTTTAAGGCTGAAGAGAAGGCTTAGCAATTAAAAGGCTAGGCTCCCAAAACAAGTTAGAGATAGAGTGAAGAGGGTTAAGTTGGAACACACACTAAATTTGGGGTGGTGGGGAGAACCTGGGATTAGTTGGGGAAGGAAAAATTATCAAGATAAATTATATGAATAAAATTTAGAGGTTGGAGAGACAGCTTAGCGATTAAAAGCTCTGGCTGCTCTTCAAGAGGCTCAGGGTTCAATTCCCAGAACACACAAAAATACATAACTGTCATTCCAGATCGAGGGATCTGATACCCTCTTCTGTTAAATAGGATCCTGCATGCATTTAGGGCACATAAGCTCACAAAGTCAAACACACACATATAAAAATAAATAATAAAAGCTGAAAAATTAATTAAAAGTAAACAAATGAAGTTTTCCACTGATTGTCTCAAGAAGATAAGGCCCCAAAAGCCAGAGGAAAATCAAGAAAAAAAAAAAAAAACTCAGACTCCTGTAAACATCAGGTATTTCAGGTATTAATGATTACAAAGAAAAATTAATGTGTTTATATTAACAAGCATAATCAGGAACCCATCTTTGTTTGATATTCTATTATTTTAGGTGACAAATATCTATTGGTATGAATGCTTGTGTGTTTTAAAAACAGTTACATCATGAATATTCATTGATATTGTGTGTTCATCCAAGTACTGACTGTGTGTTGATCACATTCTCCTCTAGCCTCTGCTCCTATGGTCAATTTTGCTCCTTCAGACAGTCTGGGCTTGATGCTAATTCCATGTCATGTATACATACACACATTTATGTACCTACATAAAATCCTAAAGCCACGTTTGCTTTAGTAACATGAGTGATTCTCGAAAACAGGTTGTTTTCTGTGCGTTCAAAAAAAAAAATTAAAAAGAATTTCAAACAGGGATCTGAACTGGTCAAAACCAAAACACCCTGACTCTGCTGCTTTGCCTTCATACTTCAGCTGCAGGTACACACTTCCTCCATTGCCTGACATTAAGAAATTCTATTTAAGGAACGCATGGGTCAAGAATTGAAATATAGTCTTAGCAAGTGGCCTGAAGTTGCTGTAAGCTGAAATCCATCAGCCTCTTCTTGATCATTTCATGACTTAGAGAGGGAGGGAGATGAAGGGAAATTGGGGAAAGGATTCATTTCTTCAAGTTCATTAATGTCACTTAAACTGGTTTATTTTATTGTTTCTTCCTCTATTCAAATGAATTTTTAAAAAATAATTACAGGCACATTTTCCTAGGGCCACCAAGTATCTAGCAAGTCACAGGGGTCTCTAAACACTGGTGAAGCTAGGGTCTTTATTGGAAAAAAATCAACTTAAAAGCATTAAGACTTGCATAAAAATAAATTTTACCAGTTAAGATGGAAACCAGCTTATTTGGAGGTCACTGAGGGGTTTGACTTAGTTTCACCTCTAGCCAGAGCCAAAACAATAATGTTACCATAAATAATTTCATTCCTACCCAGGGTTGCCCAGAAGTCAAACTTATATCAAAGGCAAGATGATTGCCTTTGTTATATGCATCAGGGCACATGACATTAAGTTCAGTTAGGCGAAAAAAATCTCAGTTTTCTGTCTTTTAAAGAAGAGAATCATCTAAAGTGTTGAAACACTACTAAAGAAACTGATGTTCAGCCAAGGACCTAGGAGAATGAAGGAACCCAGGCCACCATACTCATATATTCTAAGAATCTGGTATCTGAGTTGTTCCAACAAGGATTTTGCTTTTCTCTTTACTACCAACCTCTGGTTTCCTGAAAAGGAACTACTGTGTGTATAATGTTCAAGACCACTGTTCAGAATGAGCAAATGATAAAAACCTCAAAGGATAATGAACTATACTAGTACAATGTGGGATCAATGGTACACTGGGTAAAATATTCAGAAATATGATTTTGTTAAACTTGTTATGAAATCACTTTTTACTAGAATGCTCCAAAGATTAGAGCAGACACTGTTGTGGAGTGATCTCTCTCCACCTCAGAAGAGACTGTGTAGCAGCAGTATTCTGGCAGAAACTGGATAGCCATGTTAAGGATACTCTATCCAGGAAAATACTGTTTGCCTCATGGAACACCACAAAGGTTTTATTTGTACGCTTTCTCCCATTTGTTTAGAAGAAATGTTCTGAAATAGATTGGATGACTTGAATGAGGACTAGTAACAGTCTGAGGCTTGGTAAGAAAAGGCCTTGCAGTGGGTCCAAATGCAGATGTTTAAAACACCTGCAGAGCTGGGACAACACAGATTTCTGAGTTCTATCTCATCTCATTTCTCAAGCCAGGTCTATGTTGTCTGAGCACCTAACGTGACCACTGTCTACTGTACTGTGCTGTTTTCCCTCCCACCACACTTGTTTTCT
Source organism: Sigmodon hispidus (assembly GCA_004025045.1). Taxonomy (NCBI): domain Eukaryota; kingdom Metazoa; phylum Chordata; class Mammalia; order Rodentia; family Cricetidae; genus Sigmodon; species Sigmodon hispidus. The sequence continues at coordinate 45,155 of PVIH01011809.1, read as the reverse complement.
CAACATAAAAAACATTTACAAACCTATCTTAAAGCAATCCTCCATGTACAGCCACTTTCCTCTAGCTCCCACACAAATTCCCTTTCTTCCCTTGGAAAAGTTCATCTTTATTCAACTTTCCTCCTCTGCCTGACTACAACATACAGGCAAGTCAAGCTCTCGAGCATTGTCTTAGAGTTTTCATCAAAGATATGAGCAACTCTACAGTGTGTGGATCACATTGAAGGCTTCTCAGTCCTCCTGTGAGCAGACATTTAGTGTATATGAACACTGTCACTTTGAAACACTCATCACACCCTCCTGGCACTTCTCTTTCCTCATTGGTGTTCTTAATGCTAGACTCTTCAAGCATTTCTCTTTTCTTTGGTCTCTTCTCCACCATCAACTCCTTAGTGATCTGCTCTGTGCCATGCCTTTCCATGCTGTATGAACATGGAATACTTTCCATTCAGCAGCCTTAATTTCTCCACTGAGCCTCAGAATTCCATGTCTCCCTGGCTTCTCAGATCATCTCAACATAGCAAGCCAACCTCTGGATCCTCTAACAGAGTAAGTAAGACCTACCCAGTGCTCAAATCCCTTGGAGCCCCCCTCCACACTTATTTCTCTTGGAATATACTCAGTCCATCACATCCCCCTAGCTCTATATAAAAATGCACTCAGAAAACACCACACAGAAAAAATAAAATAAAAAAGATTTGGTTGAAGATTAAAAGTCTTTATGCCACAAAACTCTTCAACACACAGCAGCAAGTCTTCCTGGTCTTTGATTCTACACTGATTTCTTAGATAAAACACTTAAAAGTAAGAGGGCTAAAAGGAGAGAAAGGGTAGATAAGCTGACTTACATCAAAATAAAGATATAATCAGGTGAGTGGACATACCTAAAATCAAGAGCACAAGTATCACGAGTTCCAGGCCAGGCTAGCATTTATGGAAAGAACAAGAACAGTTGTACCTATATAGCAAGACCCTCTGTCTGAAACTCAAGGGAGGACTGGAGATTTAATTCAGTGGTAAAACACTTACTTAGACTCCCAATTCACACACACACACACACACACACAGACACACACAGACACACACACACACACATTGAAAATAGCACCAAAATGTCTATTCATCAAAGGACATATTCAAGAAGGTGAGAAGACTCTAGTCTCAATGTTTATGTCAAAATTCACAAGCTGAGGACCTAACAGTCAGTTTGATGGTATTAGGAAGCAGGCTTTGGAAATGTGATGAGGTCACAAGGATTCTGCCATAATGATTTTGGTTAGTGCTTGTATAAAAAGGCCCCTGGGATAATTACTCTTAGTTATCAACTTGACTACATCTGGAATTAAATGAAACCCCAAAGGCTAAGCAAACCAGTGAGGATTTGTTTTTCTTAATTAAATTATTTTGAATGGGAAGACCCACTTCTAAATCAGATCTTTGAGGTGTAAAGATCCCCCTTTAATCTTAACCACTTCTTCTGTTGGCAGCCTATGTAAACGACACAGAAAAGGGAAGCTTCTGTTCTTTGCCTCCTTGCTCTCTGTCTCTTGATAGAAAATCCATACCTTCACTGGCATTAGAACCTAGCTCTACAAGATTCTCTGAGATATTTCTCTGAAGACAAACTGAAATATCCAGCCTCTTGGACTGAACAACTACTGAATTCTTGAACTGTTGGTAAAAGGCCATTGTTAGACTAGCTGGACCATAGCCTTTAAGCCATTCTAATAAATTCTCCTCTGTGTGTGTGTATGTGTGTGTGTGTGTGTGTGTGTGTGTGTGTGTGGTGTGTGTGTGTATGTGTGTGTGTGTATTTCATTCTATGAGTCTATAAGTTCTGGTTTTCTAGAGAGCTGTGACTTATACTTCCACAGAGAACACTCTGACTACTTCTGCCATGGAGCCACAGTAGTACAAAAAGGGCCTTACGTGAGAATGCAAACTATTACCTGAAACCACATCTTCCCAAATTTTGAACCTGGATGTCTCAGCCTTCAGAGAAATGAGAAATAAATATCTATTGTTAATAACCACCAAATCTATAATATTTTGTTATAGTAATCTCAAAAGACTAAGGCAGCAGCCTATAGAAAAAGAGATACTTACAAACCACATATTTAACAAAGGCCTGCTTTCCATGAACTCTCTCTCTCTCTCTCTCCCTCCCTCCCTCCCCCATCTCTCTCTCTCAAAGACTTCAATGGCTATTTCTTCAAAATTCCATACAAATAAAACATTCCAAAAAGATGTCCAACATCACTAGTCATCAGAAAAATGCAAATAAAAAATAAAATGAGGTGCATCTTCAAAGCCACAAAAATGTTTACAATAAAATAAATGTAAAAAAGCAATTGTTGGTCTGTGAGAACTCTGTCTCTATAGAAAGCATTTCATGAGTCTGCAATGTTGTAAACATAGAAATAGTACACAGCCTCTTCATTTCACTCTTAGGTATACATTTGAAAACAATAACAAAAAACAGATTCTTAAGAAGAATGTATGTGTTGTAGGTTTTGTCAGATGAACCGCTGACAGATGAATCACTGACAGAATGGATGAATACATTTTGGTGTGTGTATGTATAATTTATTGCCGCTGTATGTGTCAGTGGGTCCCTACAATGCACACCATTCACCTATGAGCAAGAATGAGGTTCTGATGACACAGACTACAGCTTTAAAAATTTCCTAAGTTTTATGCTGTGTGAAAGAAGTGGCACAAAGGTCTGTGTGCCCGGTGGTAGATGACAAGAGGGCCAGGGCTTCTTGGGTAGAACCCCTACTCTGATGTGACAGAAATGTTCGGCAGTGGGAAGACCTGGTGTTTGTAGCACTCTGAGCAGACTAAGTGCTTTCACACCCATCACTTGAAAGGGTTAATTTCACATTATATAACTTTGTCCATGTTTCCTATAAAATTCTAAGTCCAAGGGCTGTTCTCATCCTCCTTACCATCACCTTAATCCTGTCTGTCACCCCCTCACTAGCCTCCCATCTGGCCTCTCCTCCTGTGTTTTCTCAGTGTCACAGCCAGTGTGATCCTATTTTGAAGTCAGATCATGTCCTCTCTGTGCTGAAAGCCCTCCAACCTCTTTACCTCTTCTTAGTCAAAGCCAGAGTCCTTACACTGGTCTACAAAGCTTCACACAAAGTGGCCGGTTACTACCCTGCCCTCATTTCACCTCATCCCCTTCCTGTCTCCTCTCCAGCCAGCCAGGCACTCTTCCCTGGGGCCCTAACAATTACTGTCCATGGTTTTTAACATTATTCCTCCTACATGTTGATAGCTGTTGGATCAATACAGTACTTTTTAAACTTTTTTTTCCCTTAACTCTGACCGTCCTACTTAAACCATGAAAGCACACATTATCCGTTTCCGTTATGTGCTACACTTGTCTCATGGCACTTATTTCTGCCAAAATACACAGTCCCTGATACATTCTGACCACAGGGTCAGAAAGAACATTTTCTTTGATCTTATGAGGGAAGATTTGTAAAATATTTGGGAAGCTGGTCATTTATGTTGGCTAGTGACAGACAAACCATGCCTAGCTGCCTTTAACATGCCTAGCTTTCCTCATTACATGTTGGTGAAGGAGCCAATCTCAGCTCCTCCAAGTTTCTCAAGGCTACAAATACCTGCAAGGGATGCTAAGCCAGGGGTGTCCACCCAGACAGGTGTGTCTTCCTTTGTAGCACTGTCCTAAGAAAGCGGGGGCCAAAAATACATCCAAGGGGTTTATAAAACTTCCCAGAGGGAAATAATGTCTAAATGAATATAAACAAGTAAGAAGCCTTCGGTTCTTTTACTTATTATATTGCTAATTGTATTATTTAAGGAAAAGAAACTTATCAGGGTCTGTAAGCTGCATTTTAGGGTTAAAGTACTAACAGTGTAAGCCTGAGCATCTGGGGCCAGAGAATCAGCCAAAGGTCAGGGGACAGTTAGCCAGGAGTACACAATGTGATAGAGATATGAGAGACACTGTTTCAGCCGGTGGGAGAAGGAGAACCAACTCCAGCAAGGTGTCCTCTGATCTCCAAGCATGATCAATGGTGTAAGTGCCTCCCTCCCACACACGCACAGAATGGGGGCTTCAAACAGAAAATAAAAATTAAATAAATGGTTTTAAAATTATGTCTTTTATAAAAGATCCTGACTTAAAAAATAATAACAAAAACCCCACTGTTCATGAGAATATTACATATTAGATATGAACAAAATTTAACAAAATAATTATAACAAATTTTCATGAACAAATCTATTAAGATTCAGTGTGACATATCATACAAAGGCACTTACGATATTTTTAAAAAGTAATACAGCAAGTGGTGGGGGAGGTGGCTTAATCAGTAAAAGTGCACATAAGTATAGGGCCCAATTTCCAATTCCAAGACCTCTTGCTTAAAGTTGGGCATAGTGCAGGGGAGTTTTATTCAAGCACTCAAGATGCAGAGACAGGTGGATTTCTGTGAGTTCAAGACTGGTCTGGTCTACAGAGTAAGTTTCAGGACAGCCAGGGCTACACAGAGAAACCCTGTCCCAAAAACAAAACAACAACAACACTAAAAAAAAAAAAAAAAAAAAAAAAAAAAAAAAAAAAAAAAAAAAAAAAAAAAAAAAAAAAAAAAAAAAAAAAAAAAAAAAAAAAAAAAAAAAAAAAAAAAAAAAAAAAAAAAAAAAAAAAAAAAAGTTGGGCTCGGGCTGGAGAGATGGCTCAGCACTTAAGAGCACTGACTGTTCTTCCGGAGGACTTGAGTTTGATTCCCAGCATCCACATGGCAGCCAACAACTGTGTGTAATTCCAAGATCTGTCACCCTTACACAGTTATACATGCAGGCAAACACTAATTCACATAAAATAAAAATAAGTTTAAAAAAATAACTTGGGCTCTAGAACAAGCAACAGAAGGTAGAAATAGGTAGATTCCCAGGATGCACTGCCAGCCCATCTAGCTCAATCCTCAAGCCTCAGTTTATTATGCTACAATGACTAACATGAAAAACAACTGCGACAAATACCCAAGGATGGCCTCTATGCACATGTACACATGCAAACACATACATTCACACACAAGCAATGCAGTGTTTTAGCCCTATAGTCCTACTAAACTAATATAAACTACTTCAGTCATGTTGTCTACAGTTACCATACTTCAGCCTCCATGTTAATGCAGAACAGGCTCAATCAGCAAGCAGACTAATCTAAATTAAATCCTGGGGAGTTGAACATAATCATCATGAGCTGCCCAGAGGTTGTGCATCAAAATGGATTACTGAAAATATTCATGGTAATTGCCAGTTGCTATTTATGTTAACCAGATCTGAGGGAGTTGACTTGGCAAAAGACTATGAAAAAAAAACAATTCAAAACACACAAGGACATTCCTTTTGCCAAACACACAGACAGACCTATGATCCTCTGCAATGGCAGAGTGGTTGGTGCTGTGTAAGATACTGTGAACATAGGATAGACATGTGGATGGCAGTTGTTTTATTTGTTGTTTTATTTTCAAGTTTTGTATTCCTAGAAAGATTTTTTTCTTCTCCTAAGTTAGTGGAATATAAGTTAAATATTACATTCCAAAGCTCCACATTTTCATACTGTTAAGTAGTCATATACAAATGATTAAGAGTAAAAATAAATAAAAGTATATATATATATACACACACACACACACACACATATGAATACTCATACACAAACATATATATAATTGAAAGAGGTGTTGTTTATGTGATGGTCACCAAATCTTCCCAGCAACATGTCAATTAATGTGCAAAGAGAGAAAGTGAACCTCCTATAAGCTTTGCACAAGACTTCTGGGTACATGAACTAAGACCTTCCTCATTTCTGTAGTAAACTTTTTAAAAATTATCACCATCATCAGAACTAGGTTAGAAACAAACAAACAAACAAAAACAATAACATCAACAAATAAAACACTGAGTTCTAATTCCAGGTCTGCAGCTAGCAGACTAAGGAGCTATGTAATCACAGGCAAGCCTGTAATCTGTCAGAGCTCTAATTTGCTTGTCTGGAAAATGAGAGAGTTGGTAATAAGTGCTTTGAAACTGGAATAGGAAAGTGTAAGGTAAAAATGACTGCCTAACAGGTCAGATCTGATCCTAATTCACAGAGGCCAGGGGCAAACATGTATCTCATAGGATTAAAAACTGCTTTTCACCAAACAGGAAAGAACAAATCTAGAAACCAGTACTTTACACAGTGATGAAGATCTTAAAATTAAGTAACATACCTTTAAGATGAGAGAGAGAGAGAGAGAGAGAAAGAGAGAGAGAGAGAGAGAGAGAGAGAGAGAGAGAGAGAGAGAGAGCATTTCCACAGGATTGAAGGCATAGTTGAGTGAGTAGAGCACTTGGCACTCTAGGTAAGGAGTTATGTTTGGATTTGAGAAAAGGAACATAGTAGCAGCCCCAGTAAGCCCGGTGTTTCTGCAGAGACAGGAGGAGGATAAGCAGAATCTCTGGACACTCACAGGACAGTTAGCCCTATTTATCACAGTAACAACAGAAACACAGATTCTGAAATAACGCTGAAGCAAGGACTGACATAGGAACTTAGCCTCTAGCCTACATAAACATAACATGATAGGAATACACACACACACACACACACACACACACACACACACAATTGAAGGAAAAAAAAACCATTTCTACCAAATGCAAATCCACAACATCTACCTGTCAAACTCTATATTTCCTTTATCTTTAAAATTTTGCTTTTGAATTCCAGAAAATGCTGTCTCTATAGAAACATCAACTTCCTCTAGAATTTCCATAGCAGAAGAAAATCACAACAACCTATATATTTCAAAAATAGACACACAGCTAAGAAAAATCTAATTTTGCTAACAAAACAGAATTGAGTCCTGTACAACCATCTAAAAAAATGAAGCGAGTCAAAGTATTCACATAATATAACATAGGACACAGAGTTTGAACATAAGGTATATAACTCTAAGATTTTATGAACATACTGACTGATAAAATCTGCAAGAGACTGGAGGGTCTAACTAGTTCTTAAGGTTGTTATCTCATGAAATTCATGACAAATGAAGACAATGAGAGGGAAGTTGGGGACAGGCTGTTCTCTAATGACTGTCTAGGCCACATGATGCTTCTCTGTGGCTTTCTAATGTCATCTTACATCTTTAATGAGAGCTTAATTTTTTTCCAAGCACCTTCCTGAAGATACTACTTAACTGTTAAAAAAAAAAAAAAAAAAAAAAAAGATAACATCTCTGGTCCTAAATACCAAAACTTTCAACTGTTTCACAAGGCTTGGTATGCCACATGTATCCTGTGACAGCACAGTATGCAACAAGTGAGTCATTGTCATCTTTAAAAATGCCATCAGTAGGGAATGAAAGGAAATAGCAAGGATAATGCTTTATCTTTTGAAATAAAGTGAAATGCAGAATTAAAATGATTGGCTAGAATATGAAAACTGTTTCTAACGATAAATGACACACATATGCTACAGGATTGAGAAAGGAAAGGTTTGCAACAGAAGGAAACAGGAAAATGAGAAAACATCTTGAACTTCACTTGTGATTAACTCTAACAGTAACCTTCATATGATAAAATATTCTGATCAGTTAATGACTTGGGAAAGTGTAAAAGACTCTCATGTACAATTACTTCCTTAAACCCTACATGCCACCAGAACATACCAGAAGAAATCACCTTCAATGGTTTAGCAATATAGTATCTATAAGGAGAAATGAATTATTTCAGTATTCTAACTCATGAAAATAAATATAGTATGGTATTTCAACTCCATGAATGGCACAGCTTTGGATTATTATCCCATCAAAGACTCCAAAACTAGATAAAAGCTTACAATCATTGTAAGTCAGGTCTCTTACAGGAATACTAAGTGGTGATACTAAGACTAACTCTGCTCCCAAGTCTGAGTGAATTTTCTTCTTTTCCCAAAGTTGCTTATTTCTGCTAGTAAGCATTTAAAACCTCGTGTCTGGAACTTCCATATACTAGTTTGTTCTTTATCGTCCTCTAGGAAGGATAAAGAAAATCAGTAATTGTATGTTCTGTAGAAAACCACACACCATTATTGTTCTTCTCCCAAGATGGAAGGCTGGGGAGCAAAGTCAACAATATTTTGAATCTTTCATAATTACAACTTCAGGAGAAATTACAATTATCTAGGTTATGTTTTTTTAAAAAATGAACAAAAAGCTAAGCCTTATTTCCTGTGTTACCAGCATTATTGAATAACTAGAAAATGAGCTATCATTTTTAAAACTATTCAAAATATTCAAGTAATTAATTTTAGTTCAATGGTTTCTGTTGACAGGCTATGTTCTTATTTGTAATAAACAAATTAAAAGCTCTTAGAAAAAGACATTAGTCATTTTTAAAAAAAAAAAACACAAAAATAGAATTAAAAATTGCAACCAAGAGTTACCCTAAGAGTTTTGCCTGGTAGAACTGTTTCTTAGAATCATGTCAATATATTTTTGCACACTTCTGGAGTACTTCTTCTCTACTACACAGGCTCTGGGATGTTTTGTAGTAATTTATTGATTCAAAGAACATGGAAAGTTTGCAGCTCTGCAAGATTCCCTTTTAGATAACGTTGACACACTGTGATTTGAATTAAACCACCATTAAGTTAGCCATTACCCACTAGAGAAGAGAGCGATTCAGTGTTGAGACAGACTGACTCCGAAGTACACTCATTAAAAAAAGCATGTAATGAGGCAGGGGCAGGAGGATGCTTTTGAGGAAATTGGAAATCAACTTCAGAAAGACCACATAGGTGGGAGCAAATCATAATTTATATAGAAATTAAAATAAAATATAAGTTGCACCAAAGAGCTTCCCTAGCTAAGAAGCCATTTACATTTCAAAGTCCTTTGCCTCCAGGATTCTTAGGTATTAGAGCACTGGGCTTGTCAGTGCTATGGAGACACTTCAATTAAGGCTATGTGGTAGAGCTCTCTGCAAATTAATTAGCAGAGGTTAACAGATTTTCTAAATGCAGCTCTCTCAGACAGCCTTAGAGATGTGCAAGAGTTGCAGGAAAATAAAATTTAAATATGATTCACTGATCAATTCTTGCTTTCATATTTCAATAACATATTGTGTAATGATAAATGTGCTCATGACAAAACTACAAGGCTACTAATCAGAGGGTTTTTTTTTTTTTGCTTCCCACTGAAACTAAAAAGAAGGGGGTTTTAAATTTTTCTTAGATAGGTTTTATTTCTGATTTTGATCTAGCTTTGTTGGCAGTAATTCTAACAGAGTAACCATAATGAACTTGATCATATTTACATGGAAAACAAGTTTACATTTCAGAGTCACATATGTTCCACATAGATAAGCTTTCTAGGCATTTCTACAAACAACATCATAACAAAAACATATTTCCTGCTCCTACCTGAGACTCTGTGGGTTAAATTTGTTTACTATAATTTGGCAAATATTAAAATGAAACATGTTTTAAACCAAGTTAGTATTCATAAGTTCCCTTCTGAAATGCAAGGAAAGAATTTTGACCCTTAGAATCAGATATCTGGTAAGTATCATTCTTCAGAATAAGTAAAATACATGCAGAAAAAGCAGTTGTGTAATGTTTTTTAGTATAAATTGAACAAGAAAGAAACTTGAACATTTCACAAAGCCTTCCAACAATGTACATAAGGTGAACTTCTTTGTAGTCCTGCAGTAAAGCCCCTATGGTCTCATGGAGAGTCAGGGACTGTCTGAAGCGCATGGACACTGTACAGACAAGAATTATTTTCAAGATCCTACCATTGAGAAGAGGTTGTCCTTCGTGCACATCCTTTGGTAAGACTGCACTGTAAACATCTTCAGGAAATCCAGTCTTGCATAATGCAATTTCACCAGAAGCCTCCACAGACGCCTAGAATACAAGAGAAAAATACAGGCAATGATTGCTGCCTCCTTCAACTGAGAAACAGTCCACTTGGCATCCAGTCTCATTTTTTTTTCAACTATCTTATACAAACAACCTCTGTTTCTGAAGGGTTACAATTAGAATGTAGAGGGCAAAGGGTTAATCTTTCTGATAATTGGAGTTGAAGAAACAAATCCCACTTGTCTAGTCCTAAAATATCTACATAATCCACATTCCAGGTTTTTTTTAAGGACTGACCATTTCCATTAAAATGGCCATTGTAAATGAAGAGGACCAAGTAGGCACTGAAACTAGAAGTCAGACAAATAGTCCCAGGGGCCCACATGTCACCCATAGCAACGAGAAGGCTCATGGAAAAAATTATACATTAAAGTGTACAGATAGTTTTATATTCTCACCTAGTTCTTTAACACACTTTGTTGATGGAAAGACTGTTATGATACACTCACTGCAGAATGAAAGTACATGCCGAGGCAAGCCAAACAATAACAAGTATATAGTCTTTAATTCAAAGGACATGATTATATTTAAAACTATTCAAAAGATCAATTCAATTAAGATTCTTTAAGTAGCTATGCATCTTTGCATCTTCCTCTCTATCAACATACACAGGTAGTCACAGGGTGCTTAAAATTCAGTCACACCAAGGCTTCTTGAATTAACCATCAACATTTTCATAATTATGTCTGGCCTCACTGGTCCAATCTCAGGATGTTTAGACCTTAGAGTATTCTCTATTAACTACAGGAAGCTCTACACTAACGTGATGAAAGTTCAAACACAGAGGGAGGAAGAAGTCTACATGAAGTTCACCAACACGAGCAATTTCATCAGCCAGAGTATTAGAAGCAGTCCTCAATGACACAACAAATCAGAAAGAAGTGATCCCTGACCCCTGTCCCTACCCCCAAAGTGACAGAACTAACAACAGGTAATGTCTGGATGAAGCAGTACAATGCTAAAGAAATCCCTGAATCACATATATTAATTTTAGAAATAATGATTTCTAAAAACACTCATCTAATACCTAATCTGCTCTTTTCATGTCTAGGAAATAAAATCAAAATTAAAATATGTTAAATACTGTATAGTCTTTAAACTCAAAATATTATTAGGAACCACAAGAGAGATTGTACTTTAGCCTTAGAGAGGTAGCTTTGTGTCATCTTGACAAAATTGTAGAGTCAGCTAGGGGGTGGCGGCAGCACACTTTTAGATGAATCAATGAGGATATTTACAAAAAGGATCACCTGAGTGTAAAGAACCATCCTGAGTGTAAGTGGTACCACTCCAGGTGTTAGGGTTCCTCACAGAGAAATGAGGAACTAGGAGACAGGCCTCCCTGTCTCTCTGCTTCCTCTCAGCTGTGAAGACCAGATTCAACCACAGATAACAACCTCATGACACCCTGTCCATGTGTATAGGGACCAGTGGCAACGGACTTAGGAAGCCAGAAGCTTAAATAATATCGCCTCTACCCTGCTCCTGTCAGCAGGTATTTTAGTCATACAGATAAAAGGTGAACCAATACAAGACTCACCAAACTCATGACAAGTTTCAAGTCAATTTATGTGATAAATAAATATATTAAATTAGGAACAAAGAAGGACCAGGCTCTTTACCCAAGAGTGGGTATACAAACAAGTCTATATTTGGCAGTCTGATGACTATGGCTACCTCCTACACTGTAATATATTTGCAGAGAAGTTCTCTCTTGAGTACCCTGGGAAATGAATGGAAAGGGGTTCAGTGGAGTATGGCTGTTGCCTTGAGACCTATAGAGCCCCTACATGTCACCAACGGGAAAATGGATCAATATACTTTCCAATACCCAGAAACATTAAAACTGAAGAAATGGTCTACATGTATCCATCTAGGCAACTTGTCAGACAACACAACAAGAAGTAGTTAGGACCTTAAGGTTATACACAATATGGAAAGGGAAATTTAATTATAAATCAAGCTCAGGATGAGCATTAGCTTGAGTATGTCAAAAAACATATTTGTGTGGCATTCTAGATTAAAACTGAAGACTAAGCACATGGTAGTCTGAGTTACTCTTAAAAATAAATAAAAGATGTGAATGATGTAGTGTGACTATGTTCTAGTGCATTGTGAATATCTGTCCCTCCTACTGGCTTAATAAAAAGCTAATTGGCCAGAACACAGACAGGAAGTGTGGGCATGGCTACCAGACTGAAAAAACTTTGGGAACAGGAAGAGTAGAGACAGCAGGACAGACACCAGAAAGAGTGCAGGAGAGATGTCAGCAGAGGCAGAGGTAAGACAATCATGATGGTCTGAGAAAAGGTATCAAGTCACATGGCTAAACAGATTAATAAAAATAGGTTGAGCTAAGATGAAAAAACTAGCTAGCAATACGTCTGAGCCATAGGTCAATCAGGATAAAATTAATATAAGCCTTTGTGTAATTATTGGTGGTTCTGGGGCTAAGTGGAAATGGGGTTGCAAGTGGGTCTGAACCATGAGGCAAAGCTAGAAACACCCAGCAAGAAATCTATTGTTAAAGAATGATGATTCCATTTTGACAAAATTTAATTACAAAGATACCCAATGCTATGGACACATACAAATAAATATCAGAATTATAAAATGGACAAGACAGAGATAGCAGCCACCCCTAGGAAGACAAGGTAGTATATGCAACAGGAAAATTTTGAGGTTTTTGTGTGTGTGTGTCTTTTTTTTTTTTTACAGGTGGCTTCAAATGTATCCCTAGTAATTCATTTATTCTGTAAAGCTGGTGAAGCAGTCGCAAAGTAAGATGTGAAGACTATAAAAGATATGTGAATACACAATGCATTATTTCCAATATGTCTACATGTTACCAATTTTATAGTAAAAGATATAAAACTCAGAAACAATTAAGAAGAACAAAGAGAGACCTGCCATCCTTTAGGAGTATGTGATACAAGAAGATGTTACAATGTTAGATTCTTGTAGATATTAGTTACAGGCACCCTGATACAGGAAAGGTAATGATAAAGGGAAGCTTTCACTTTTAGCTTCTCCTCAGTGTGAGCCATTAAGAGAACAGATATGCTATACACCCATCTCCCATTGCCATGTTAGGGACTGACTTCTTCACCCCTAGCACTAGCTTCAAACTATGGTTGAGCTATGGCAGATTCTTGTCAAAATATGAGGGTAATGGCAGAGCTGGGAAGAAAATCACACAGATATGTTATATGTGAAAGACAGAAAAAGCAACCCCATTTCAGCTGGACAGTGCAAGGGTCAGTGTGCAGCTGCATGAAGTCCTCCATGATCAGTGCAGCCTAAGGACTGTGGACAAATGGGTGGCTTTGCTTCAACTCCAAGATTAATGTGTTCACCCAAGCAGGAGAAGTGGCACCAATAATACCCAGGTTGTAACTTACAGGAATGAAATCACAGAGCTACAATCAAGGCCATCATGAATAAGCTGGATGTTGCCTTCCTATAGCTTAAGTCTCTTTTATGTTAAAGAAAGAATTTCATTGTTATCCTTTACCTAATCTCTGCATACACCTTTCTCAACTATGCAAGAGTGCCTGACTGCCTAGACTGACCATGAAAATGTCAAAACAGTAATAAAGTGCATCCCACATAAACCCTGACTGCTTACAATAAACACCTGTGGGAGCCATATATTACCATGAGAGGTTTTTATGTCCACTTCAACTACTTAATTATTACTCTTCCATAAGAAAAAATGGATCCAAGAAAAGTATGGTGCTACTAACCCATGCTAATATCTCTATAAATATATCTATTTCAAGTTGGACATGATGGTCCATGACTGTAAATTCAGCACTTGGAAGGCAAGGGCAGGAGGATCAGGAGTTAAGATCATCCTCCACTATATAGCAAGTTTGAGTCCAGCCTGCACTATATTAAGTCCTTGTATCAAAATTTATGTATGTAATATGTAACTATATATAATATATGTGTTATACATTGTTCTTTTCCTGTTCAAACTATCAAAATTGACATGTTAAACAAATAGGCAGCATTCAAGTAAATATGATCTCCTAGAGAAAATTTGCCTTTCTTTAGTTTAAGTACTAGGTTAATTAAAACCCTGTTTAACTGTATTCTCTCAGGCTCAGATTGGGCTGTGAGCAGCTGTGAGACTTGTGGGGACAAACTTGTTGGCAGTCAGGAACTACCCTAGCAAAGTGAGTCTACGCTTGAAGTCTCTTCCATTAAACAGAAACAGCTTTAGGATGTAAAAGGTTTTCTAGTGTAATACATACTTAATGATGGAATGTTCTACATTAGTATTTTTACCCCACTGAACATTCAAGAATGTATCATCATATTCTAGGTTGTCATAGCTTGGAGGAGGATGCTGGTTTCTAGAAGAGAAGAGACCAGTGATACTGTTAAACACAGTGTCATACTCAAGACAGGATACAAAATGAAATATTTAACTCAAATATCAAACAAACAACCAAAAAACCCGATCAGAGCTGTATGCTACATGGCAACCCACAAGAGAGAAGTGTCTGTCTCTCACTTTCCCATGTGTGAGGCCCATGATATCAAATAGCCCATTTGATCCCATCCCTAACTGACCACTCTACCAGGTCTGGGATGAAACTCTGTAAATCAGATGCATGTAGTAAGAGTTTCTGGCCTGTCCTTTCTGGTTTAGCCCCAAGGTTGAGACCTGCTCACAGCCCTGCTGCCTCTTAGGCCCAAATATTAATTACATGCTTCTTGACCTATGGTTCAGGGATATTGCTAGCCAGCTCTTGCATCTTAACCCATTTCCACTAGTCTGTCTTGCCATGTGGCCTGTGGCTTACCTGTGTTTCTTTTCCATATTGATTCTTAGGTAGCTGGATTGCATCTCTGACTCCACCCTCCTTCCCCTTTAATCTATGCTCAAGTTTCCCACCTGCTTCTAAGATGCCTTGCCATAGGCCAAAATAGTTTCTTTATTATCCAATGATAATTCACAGCATACAGAAAGACATGCCACATCTGATGCAGGAAAATAAATTCTCCCTCAAACTCACTGTACATGACTGAAAAAAACTGTAAACTGTTCATATTATTGTGAACTAAAGTGAGTGGTGCTTGGGTGAGCAGGAATTTTTTCCACATAGGTCAGACTACAAGTATTTTAGGCTCTGAAGGATCTATTTCAAATCCTCAACTTCGCTGCTGAAACTAAAAAACAGTCAGACATTTGGCAAATGCATAAAAATCACTACATTAATTCCAAAGAAACTTACCTGTAGGCACAAAACCTTGATTTTCAACATAAGAAATAACACTAGAAAACATAGGAATCATTCTTGACCAAGTGAACACACAGAAAAATCAGCTGCAGGCCCTAGGGATACTGCTAAGTTTTAGACAGCATTGGTACCTCACTTGATTCTCTTTAAGCCTCTCTGGGATGGGAAGAATATCAGCATTTTAGATGAACAAATGAATTACACAGAAAGTCAAATAGCCAAGACCACACTTCCACACACAGACACAGGAAGAGGCAGAGTTCTAACTCTGCTGCTCTTCCAGTTACAAAAACAATTACACCATTTGGAAAAGCTGGTTGTGAGTGTTCATTTGCCACTGGAAACAGAATGAAGCTCAGGCCTAGAAGCTCAAAGCTTCAAGTAGGAAGTATAGTAGTGTCAGGCCCCAGGGAATACTAAGGCTCCTGGGGCCCTGAGGTCTCCCCCAAAGAGGCATGTAGCAGCCCAGCAAAGGGGCCTGGCAGGGAAGCTGCAGCAGGAGCTCACTGTCTGAGCCAAAATGAGAGAGCTAGAAACAGCACATGCCCAGGGAATGACAATGAGCTCCCTGTCTTCAGCCCAAGAAGCAAGGCAGGAAGTCAAAAGTTGAAGCTGGAGAGTTACACAGGGTCAAATCATAGCTGGGGACCTGGGGTTAACCTACTTGCTGGGCCAAGAAAGGAGTGTTGGGGACCAGGAGTATACCAGCAAACTGTATTTGATAGAGCATTTTTCCAAATTGCTTTGTGGGAAATTGGGATAGATGATGAGAAGTAACTGCTGGGAGATACCTTAGCATACAGACTTAAGTCATGGCTGGGCATAAAGAGTGGACAAATTTTACCAACATGCAGTCAATTAAAACAACAGGACTTAGTGAGAATAGCGTGCACAGTGGAGGGGGGGATTACTTTCCTCCTGTTTCCAGCTGAGTGAGTTTGCTGTAAACTGGAAAAGAAAAATCACAAGATTATAATGCCAGAAAGAAGCAAGCAAGCAAGAAAGAAAGAAAGAAAGAAACAGTCCAAGCAAAAGATACAGGAGAACGGAGTCCCCAGTGACTTGTGCTAAGCTTGTAGCCTACCACACCAACATCAGTCAGAGCTTCTTTTCCTAGCATCTCTGAGGTTGATTTTGGACTACCAGGAGCAGTTTGTTTTTACATTTAACACTCCAAAAATTAGATCTCAAAGAATTAATCATTCCAGATGGTTATACACACCCCCAGGTTTATACATCAAGAAATGATCAAAATACTCTAGAGACAGACCATGCCAGATGTCCAGGGATGGCTCTGTCTTGCTGACTCAGGGGTGTGAGCCAAGCTCTTGAGGAGGGTACACGTTGGAACACAGAATGCTTGAAGCATGGAAACTCATCATACCAGACTGCCTGGTTTTGTGTTTTGTGACTCAGCCTGTGAGTCCCCCAAAACATCCTAACTCCCCATGTGTAGAATGAGAATACTCAAGGCAGCACCCACTTACAGGGCAGGTGTGAGGATTAGCTATTAGTTAGTGGCATTAACACTACTAGGCCTGTGACTCATGTTTTATCTGTTACACAGCCCAGCAGTTCCCAAGTTGTTCAGCCTGGCACACCATCTGATAACTTTGTTTAACCCAAATTCTTGTGACCCAAGACTCACTACCACAGAATCTCAAAGAATGTGAAAAAGTATTTAACAAGTGGCTGTTTCCAGAATCATCTCTCAACTCACTATCTTTTGGTTCTGTTCTTCAAAATTAATACCTTAGCAACCAGAAAAGGGAATAAAAAAACAATTACGTTTATGTTCTTATTTATATTCCTTTTAATATCGTGTGTGCACATGCACATTTGTACACTGTGTGAATGCCACAGAAAGATGTTAAGTGTCTTGTCATGCTCCTTATTTTTTTTGAAACACAGTCTCTCAATGAACCTGGATCTAGGCTGACAGCCTCTGGTTCCAGCAGTGATAGAGATATAGACATGAATGCAGCCATACCAAAATTTGAACTCAGGTCCTCAAGTTTTGAAAGTAAAATTTTTATCTATTCAACTCTTGCTCCAGCACTGTTCTGCTGCTGTAGAGACACCATGGCCACTGCAACTCTTACACAGGGAAGCATTTAACTGAGGGCCTGCTACGGTTTCAGAGGTTTAGTCCATTAGAATTAGGTTAGGAGCATGACAACAATCTTGGTGTTGGAGAAGTAGCTGAGAGCTACATTCTGATCCAGGCAGAGAGAGAGAAAGAAAGAGAAAGAGAGAGAGAGAGAGAGAGAGAGAGAGAGAGAGAGAGAGAGAGAGAGAAGAGAGCACCTGGGCCTGACATGGGCTTTTGAAGCTTCGAAGTTCAACCTCTATGCAGTGACACACTTTAACCAACAATGCCACACTTTCTAAAATTCCATTTCATGGTGAATATATATATTATATATTCAGATATATAATCTTATAGGGGTCATTTTTATTCAAATCACTACAACTCTATGTCTATTCCATAGGATACAATTGGGAAAAGTGTTCGTTGTTTTGCTTTGTTTTGAGACAGGTTCATACTATAGAGCCGCAACTGGCCTCGAACTCACTACACAGACCAGGCTGGCCTTGAACTCACAGACATCTGCCTGCCACTGCCTGCCAAGTTCTGGGATTAAAGGTTTATATCATCATGTCTGGTCTAGAAAACAGTCTGTAAGTACATCATAGAATTACAAATTCCCCCTTAGGGTACAAACAGCCTTGATAGGCTAAGAGTCAATTAGCTGCCCTTCCAAGAGCAGACGAAGTTTTATAAAACACTATTTGCTTCACCTGGTTCTCCTCAGGTGTCTTCTGAGGGGGCAAGAATACCAGGATCTCTATTATATGGTTTGAAAATGACACCTACTTGATTCTGTTCTTTTGCTATTAATAGAGACATCATCTCATCCCCTGCCCTATAATAACTGTCTCCTGCACCACTGCTCAAAAATGACAAGCAGCTTGCCAGTCCTCTCACACTACTAGGGCAAAATTCATGCTGGTCAGAGGATCTGAACTCATTTAGTGCCGCTCTGCGCTCTTACACAATCAGCTCACCTATCTTGAGTTTCAATTTCCTCTTACAAGTCTTAGCTCTACTCTTCCTGGGCTGAAGATCGACCTCGTCTATAAAGGCAGAAGTGTAATAGGAGTTGAGGAGTTCAGCTTGCCTATTACTATTAGTCTCTCTCATCTGATTCGGGACTTGCAACACCGTGGCTTTTCGACCTTGTTAAATTGTTCTACTGTCTCCATACCATGAGCTTTAAAGCTTGACTCTACTTCTTCAAGTTTCTGTTCTGATCAGTTTTTATTCTCCACTGGGTCACTTGATCTGCTTGCCAATTTTCTCCATGCCACTCCTGAGTCTAAGCTTTTAAATATTCCATGGAGACACAATGAACTGACTCTCCAGTCACCTCATCTCTCTGTCTTATTTTCAATCATTTATCATGATTGTGTTCAGATGTGAAAGTTTCACATATGAACGCAAGCCCGTACCTTGAAGAATCACTACATTTTCTTTCTAACTAAGAAGACAACTAGTGTGTGTGTTATCATAAGTCCTTAATCAACTGGATATTTCTCTCCAGTTTTCCTTTTCAACCCATCAGATTGCTGTGAGTACAATCCATTCAGAAAACTGTGGAGATTACCACATGCAGGTGAGCTGACATTTTCTTAAAACACATACATTGCCCTACTATTTACAGAATGAACAGCAGTCATTTGCATAGTGTTGACTGAAGGGCTGTATTAAACCTACAAAGGCTCAAGTTCAGCCCTGTCCACTTATTTCCTGATGTTGTTCAGCTATATAGAGTCATCTATGATTCAGTTTACTTCTCTGAAATACTAACAACAACAACAACAACAATAATAATAATAATAATAATTAAATTAAACTTTAGCCTTTATAAGATGGTAGTAAAAGGCACCAAATAGCTTAAAGATGTACATTCACTACAAAACCAAGGTTATGTTGTTACTATTTTTTGTGTTGTGAAGACTTGGTCTCTTTGTTCTATGAAATCTGTTTTGTGAAATATTTTACTTTTTCTTTTATTGAAAATAGATTCTTTTCTCTTATAATATATGCTGATTATAGTTTCCCTCCCCTCTACTTATCCCAGTTACTCCTCACCTCCTCAGTATCCACCCCTTTTCTGACTCACTACAAAAGAAAGGGCTTCTAAGAGATCACAACCAATCACAATAAAATAAAATACAGTAAGTAAAGCAAAAACTATCATATCAAAGTTGGACTCACAACTCAATAGGAGGAAAAGAGTCCCAAGAGCAGGCACAGGAGTCAGAGACCCACTTGTTCTCACAGTCAGGAGTCCTATATGATATTAAGCGAATAACTTCTATATTCACAAATGTAGACCTATGTAGGCCCTTTGCTTGCTGCTTTAATTTCTGTGAGCTCATGTGCTCCTTACTTAGTTGATTCAGAGGACCCCATTCTACAGGTGTACCTTATCCCCTCTGGCTTTTACAATCTTTCTGCCTCCTCTTCCTCAGGATTTCCTGAGTTCTGAGTGGAGGGATTTCATGGAGACCTCCCATTTACACTCTTTGTCTCAATAATGTCTGGCTGTGAGTCTCTGCATCTTTTTCCATCTGCTAGAGTCTCTGCTGATGACTAGTGTCTTAGTTAAGGTTTCTAATGCTATGAAGAAACACCATGCCCACAGGTTTATAGCTTTGGAGGTTTAGTACATTATCTTCATGGCTTTGGAGAAGGACTGAGAGTTCTACATCTTGATCCACAGGCAGCAGAAACAGCTGTGTACCATTCTAGGCACAGCATTAGTATGTAAGACCTCAAAGCCCACTCCCACAGTGACATGCTTCCTTCAACAAGGACACACCTCCTAATAGTACCACTCCCTCTGTAACAAGCATTCAAGCCCATGAGTCTATGGGTGCTGTAGCTATTCAAACCATCACAACTGGATAAGGTACTATATATGTGTGTGGCAGAATATCATTAGGAATAATTTCATTTATTTTTTATTTATTTAAGATATGTTTAATTTTACCCTATGTCTCTGGGATATCTAGTCTCTGGCTCTTGATTACCTAAGCAGTATCCAGTATGGGTTCCTTCTTGTGGAGTGGACCTTAAGTCAAATCAGACATTGGTTGGCTACTCACACAAGTTCTATGCCACTATTGTCTAGAACATCTTGCAGGCAGGACAGATTATGGGTCAAAGGTTTTGTAGCTGGGATAGTGTCCATGTTTCTCTTTTGGTAAACTAGAGTGTCTTCCTACACTGAAGAGACTAGACTGTACGGTAAAGGATACATGTGGCAGCAGCCTCACTTCTCCATGAACAATGAGTTGCATGGTCATAGGCAATGGGGACCCACTGTCAGTGTTTAGAGAGCAACTCTTGCGTTAGCAACAGCATTGGATATCTGTTTGGGGATTTCCATGGGACCTCCTTGGAAAACAACTCAATTGAAGTCAATCTATTCCTGCCACTGGAAGCCTTGGCTGGCAATAAGAAAGGACCAACTGCAACTTTGAAACATATTTTAAAAGCAAACACTAAGGGCCTGAGGTAGGTTCAGTAGGTACCGAGCAAGCTTGATATACACAATGCTGAGGGTTCCACACCCAGTAGCAAAACAAAGCAAAGAAGTAGATAGAAAGAGTGCAAAGAAATCAAGGGGACTAAAACCAAAAATTAATTCACAAAAAGGACAAAGGAAACACAGTGGCATTTCTTTAGCAGTGTGTGGTTTGTGGATTAAAAGATGTGGAGCAATATCAGAGTGGGAACATGATTTTGATAATATTTTCCTTATGCAACTTCCAAATTATGTAAGCAAATATAAGCAATTAATGAAGACTGCATTAAGGTGGTTAGATAGATGCATAATAGAATAATGGAACTGTTAAAAGACAAATTCTGGATGACTGAATTTCTGTTATTTGTTAATCCAATTTATAAAAATACAAATGCATTTGCCAAATTCCTTATAGTTCATGGGATTTCAAGCATGCTATTGGGAACTGTGTTAAGAAGATTATTCGAAAGCACTCCCTGTGTCAGCAATGTCTGATGTCACTTTGAATTTCATATCTCTAGAACCATGTGCAGCTCAACTCTGAGCAACGTCAGTACTTTTGTTTTGTGGTGTACTGTTCTTGAGAAGGCATCCAGTATTTTATATAGGCTTCCTTTGTGTATGTGTGGGCACATGCACAGGCATGCACCTATTCATGTATGTGCTGATACATTTGTATGTATAACGGTATGCATGCACATGTAGGTCAGAAGTCAACTTCAAGTGCTGTTCTTCAACATGGTGTCTGTAGTTAGATTGCTTTGGGGGGCTGCTGGCTCACAAAAAATGACAGAGACTTCTAGATTCATAATTCATAATTAATTTCATAATTAATATTATGAAAGCTTAGCCTGTAACTTAGGCTTGTTCCTAACTAGCTCTTATAACTTAATTTAAGCTATTTATATTGATTTGCATTCTATAATGTGGTACTACCTCTCTTTCATCTTGCACCTCCTGTCTTCTTTCCTGGTCTCTGGGCATCTCCTGTGTACCTTCATTCCTCTTCTCTCTATGCTTGCCTATACCTGCTGCCTAGCTACTGGCCATTCAGCTCTTTATTAAACCAATCAGTAGGCACTTACTTCGGCAAAGACACACCTTTACAATGAAAACAGATATTATACAGCAATTGTCCACCTTGCCATTAGTCTCTTCCATGAGAAATAGCATAGTAGGCTAGGGTGGCTGGCCAGCAAGCTCAGGAATCCTTGTGTCTATCTCCCCTCACTGGTAACACAGGTGTGCACCACCCCACTGAGGCTTTTATATGGGTTCCAGGGATCAAATTTGAATCCTCATGTTCCTGTAGAGACTGAGTTATCTCCCTGGGATTCTTAACTTATGATTATGTATCCTTTCATTTCGTTCATGATATTCTCGAGCAGCTCAAGTGCAGGGAAGATGCGTCCATGGTCTCCTTTGCCCATACTTGACCTCCTACATGGTTATGGTTGCATTATTAAGACATGCAAAAGAAAGCTTCTAGCATAGTTTCTTTTCTTCTTCTGGTGTCTTTCTTCTAATCACAAAAGGACAATGTAGAATCAAACAGTAACTTTGGCACTGGCACAGGAAGCTGCAAGCCCTACAGAAAATGAACTATCAACCAGTAGTCAGCATTACCCTTAATCCAAAAAAGTCTCAGTCCACTGTACCAAAATGTGCTTTTACAATGTGCCGGGAGCGGAGCTTTTCATGGCTTGGGACAAGATACAGACATTATATCTCAGGTATTGTTCTGGTGGATCTGTCCAATCCCAGAAAAAAAAAAAAAAGCTCCACAGGCCTCCAGGCTGGAGCTGAACATCAAGTGCACTGCATGGTTAATACAATGAGTATTGACAATGCACCTATAGATGTAGTTGGCTTCTGTAAAAGTTTAACACAATCATCAGATGATAGCACAGGCTGCTGTTGAATTAAGCTGCCATTAAGAGTTTCAGAAATGCCTAAGGCAATTCCAGAAGAGATGGTCAATCCCAGCTTAGACTGATTCTGCCCTATCAACTCATTACACTCACCAGAGACAGCAACATCCTTACATATAATATTTAAAATGTCAAACAGAATAGTACTTGGCATTAGACTGAATTTATAATCAACCTGGGAATTCATTCAACTAAATACACAGAATATCAATGAAGGCCAATATCTATTCAGTACTTACCATGGGGCAGGAAATGGGCTAATATGTCTTAAAGTCGGAGACCTTAACTAAGACCACAATGCAATGGGGTAGGTTTTGGTAGTAGAGTATTTTTCAGACAAGAAGATTGAGAGGAAGCTTCCTCTGTAGTTTAATTAGTTTAGGGATGTTAATCTCAGCAACACCAAATGATTTGGGGATCAATTTTCACCATTTCCCAATCCCCCAAATCATCCACTACATAGTGGTGACATATACTGAAACACAAATTTAACTGGCTGTGGGCTAAAAATAGCTCAATAGCTAAGAGTATTTACTGATTGTCCACAAAACCTTTTCCCAAAACACAAATGGCAACTCACAACTATCTGTATCTCCAGGTTCAGGGGATCCTATGCCATCTTCTAACAATTGAAGGTACCAGGCAGGCATATGGAGTACATACACATGTAGGCAAAAGATTCATATACATAAAATTAAATAAATCTTTAAAACTGTTATCAACTGAGATTGAGAAATATGCCTAGTTCCATAATTAAAATTTCCTAAAAATATGACACTCACTTATTGTATGCCATGTAGTCTAGGGAATGTAATAATTAAGTGTGTTGTTCATGTACAAGATGTGAAATAACAAGATGTAATAAAAATGTAATGTTCACATAGGATGTATGACATAGATACATAATACAATTGCTTCCATGCCTCTTTCTACTATGAAAAAAAAAAAAAGAGATAAAAACTATCACAAACATTTAAAACATTATCTTTCAAAATCAAAGCTGTACTTACTTGCAATCATTTCTGGAAAAAAAGAAACACACAGAAAATTATTAGTATAGTCCTACCATGGCTTCTTTAATTTCCAGAGGTGATACTTATGAGAGGGAAATGAGAGTCTCTACTAATCCCTGCTCTTTCTGCCCTCCAGAGCCCCTTCTCTTCCTGTACAATTCACAAAAGCTACACCACAATCCCTACAACCCTGATTTAATTAGAATAGCTGACCATAGTGGTGATTTACCTAATTCTATATTCTCCATAAGATAAACACAACCTAATTTTAAGATTATTCTTGTATGAAAATAACATTCATGGCACAGTTTTCAGAAACATGCAACAGTCAAAGAAGGGACCAATCATCAGTAACCACCGAGTGCAAAGCCCTTCTCTACTTGTTCTGGAAGCAGCATCCTGCCGAGTTCTAACCTATATTAGAAAAGAGCGGGTGCAAGGATCTGCAGGTAGGGATGTTGCCCCATTAAGATTCTCAGTTCCAGTTCCAACTCAATAGCCAACTCTAAGTTTCCGGGAAGGACTTGAGTCTGGTGTCTGAGTGGTTTAGGGTAAGGGCTCTAAACTCTAGAGGGGGAGTGTTGTTTTTCTAGACACTACAAAACCTCTATTGTCTCCAGCTCTGCCACCCCACTAATCGACCTGAGTGATAATATTAAAGTGTGGTCCTGGATGGACACTGAAGACATTGAGGACTCTGAGATGCTTTCCAGGGATCTACAGTAGAAAAAGTACTTTCGTCACATCATAACTTCACTTGCCATATCACTCCCAATTTCTCATAAGAGTCAGCCGGTTTTCTTACAGGCTGCATGACACCATAAAAATGCAGGTGCATACAAACAGAAAAACAAAGCTGTCACATCGCTAAGACAGACATTAAAATGATGAAACAAAACCATAAAGGCACGATGTTATTTATTTTTTTCTGATTTGGAAAATGGAAGCATCATGTACTTATGTTACACAGACAATGAGTAGAGTATTTTTAATATTCAATTAATAAATAGCATGTAATTTTCTGGGGTTAATTTCTCAGAAGTAAACATTAGTATGCATTACCCACATTATAAAAGCTCACCGATCTTTAAGTATCACAGAGTCCTGAAAGGAAACACTATATTGCTGATGCTTCAAGGAAGAGAAGAACAAACTGAAGTTGCCAGAAGGCTGCATTTGCTGCAAGTCTGAGCAGCTAGTGCCCAACCTGTCCTCTATGCCTCCCACTTGGGAGTCACTAGCCCTCAGAAAACAAGTGTAGTGATCTCATTTTCCATGCTGGGAGCTCCAAGATCCCCTGCAGGGTTTAGGGGAGGAGTGTGTCTGCAATTGTGGAGTTGTGGGACTCAGTTCTAGCAAGGAAGACATGCCCAGGGGTGAGGGTCATGCCCTCTGACTCCTCACTTGAGACCCCTACTGCTGTTTTCCAGTCTTGCCAACGGACTTGTCAGGCTTACATTTCACATGCTTCAGAACCCAGCAGAGACTAGAGATCCTACCTATCGGGCAACTTCAAAAACTTCAACATTTGGTAAATCACACTGGAACAGTGACCAAGAAAAAAAGAAAAAGGGGAAAAAAAGGCAGATGTTAGGAAATAAAATACCCATAAAGAATATGGCCTTCTGTAAAAGTTCATTTTTCAAGTCCTGCACACATTCAAACTTGATGGTTGTGCAGGTCTGATTATGCAGTGGCTGTTTTTTGTACTTGAGCAGGTGGCTTTCAACATAGGAAGCTTTAATTTATAAACCACATGATGTTTTGATCTTGATATGTGACCACAACTTGGTCCATCAAAGTGGCTGTGAGAGATGGTGGGCGTCAGGAGCTGGCACCAGGCCAAGGAACTCAGAAAGGAACTAGGATGCAGTTTCCTTAGCTAACACAGAGCACTAAGGGTAGGGGGCTGCTACAGTTCGGCTTTGGCAATAATATAAGACAGTGTGAGATTTCCAGAGGCTCCCATGAGCCTCAACCTGAGCAAGTAAGAGTCACGAGAGACCAAAATTGGGATTATTTCAATATCTTTTGCCTGAAGTCTAGCAAGCAGTACAATATTTGCTATTTTTAAATGACAGTGACCTCAGGAGCCCTAGCAAGAATCTCACTTTAAATTATTCATGACAGACCAATGAAGGCTGCAAAGAATTGTCTGTCTTTGTCTCAAATTCCTCTCCACATTCAGGGGCATAAAGGGTAAATTCTGGATTCTAAAGGTTTGACCAAAAAACTCAAGAGGCAGTCCCAACCACGTGATCTAAATGACCTTTACAAATGAAATGGAAATCTGCCCTTCAAGGTGGCCTGTTTTGGCGAAAGCAACACCATGAATGGCACAGTGGGGGTGGGGCGGGGGTCCTTTATGGCCAGAACCTGAGAACACCTGTTCCCTGAGTAGCTTGTTCACCTCCAGACTGAGCCCAGACTGGTGCCACAATCCAGGAACTCAAAGGGAATGGACCTTTGGTTGCATAGGCTATAAAGTGAAAGAAACTCCACTGGGAGAGGTTCTCATTCCCACTGGGAGATCAGCAGCTGGGCCATGGGGGGAGGGGTACTTACTCATGCATACTGGGTTTTCCTTCAGAACACTGGCATTTGATATTCAGCCACCTTCTCTTAAGGTTCTGAACCATCCAATGGCCCCATTTTACATTAGTTTTTCTTTCTCATTTAGTATGTTCGATGCCATGGAGTCTGTATTTCCACCTATGTACTGTTTAGTTCAAGGGTTATGCAATACAGAAAGCCTCACATCCATAAAGAAAAACCAACACTGAACCTTCTTCTCAGCCCATTCACAGGCATCCCACACATCACAAATTCACTGCTGTGGCCTTTGAAATACAAAGACCGGCTCTGGGGAACAGTTCTGCCAGACATAACTCTTCCAAGATAGGGGTTTCCTTTGCTTCTTACCACTGTAGGCTGCTAAGATGTTTGCATTAATCATCTTACATGTCCCACTTGGGACTCTAAAAAGTAAAACTATAGACCTGCTAAGATATAATGGAGCTGGGGCAAGAACCTACTGACTGACTGATGCCCACTTCCCCCTGAGGTTCACCATATTTCTGCATGAACACACACTGGATAGTTAAGAACATGGGCTCAATGGTCAAGACATACTCTGAGATCATTTTTATAGGACTTGTATTTTCCACTTGCATGGAGTGGAGTTTTGCCTTAACATCTGTGGGGTCTCTACCTCTCTGGAAAATACAAATTACGCAAGTGGGCACAGGAATCCCAGCTTGCTGTCACTTCATCAGCTCTTTTCTGTGAGAAGCACCTATAGTTAGTCAGAGTCAATACAATTATCCTGCTGGACTTATAGGACAAATCACCTGGTGTGTAGGTTAACTTCATTTTACACTGTCAAAAAAACAAGAAGAGATGAATAACTAATTTGAAACATTAATCTACCTTCCCATCCCTACTGTTTATCATTAATAAAAGTTATATATTTTTCTCTAACTTCTGATTCCTTTGTCTTATTTAGCTTTAGATGAATGAGAAACATTTTTAGGTCCTCCAAGGACAACAGAATTATGTATAAATTTGCAATCTTGCCAAATGTTCAAAGATCAAGGTTAACATTTAAAGGTCGCTGTTTGGTTGAGGATGTAACTCAGTGTATAGGGAGCAGGGTTAGTAAGGTGGGCAAAATCAGACTAAATAAAATCACTATAACACCATGAAGACCCCAACCACATGCCCACTAGGGGGAGTGATGCTGTAGACTTGGAGGCAGCCCATCAGAACTGAGCAATTTGTTGGGGTAGGTAATCAAATATTAGGAAGGAAAACCTGCAATGCCTCAGGTTACTGTGTGAGTTCAGTTTGAGGCAAAGCTAGCATGATGTCAGGAGAAAAGAAAACTATCAACTGACAGAAAAAAGAGCCAGCCCCTCATCCAGTATTAACACTTATTTAAGATTATCAACAAGAGTGACTTGGCCAATGACAAATATCTATTTAAAAAGTCACCTACCCTGTGTCTGTCGTAGTCTTCTAGATCTTCTCATTTAAAAGGCCAAAATTTGTTCCTTGAAAACAAAATGCCTTAAATCCTCATTCTAATGTTCAAATCCCCTTCTATGCAGTAAGTCTCCAAAGTCCACAAGAGACTTATGTTGATCCCACTGTGTCTACTGCAACGCTGATGTCCTTGGAACTGGGAAGTGGCTAGCAAGGAGCCAGAGCTCCATTTAAGACCCACCCACCACCTGATAGCAGTGAGCCTTCAGGGGCACAGGTTAAACCAGGCTCTGTTTGAAGTTTGTAAAATAGATAAGAATAACAATGCCTACTGCTTTGGAGAGAATTGATGAAAGAATTACATGAAATAGTACAGGTAAAGTGCTGACTTGGCACACAGTAACTACTCTGAAAATACTATATTTAATCACATGACTTCATTTTCAAGAAAGTCTCAAGCATATTTTCTTACAAGCCCTAGATGACAAATAGCAAGGTCAGACAAATGACAGGGACATTTTGAACTCCAATTTTCAATGCAGAACAGTCTCAAACTAAACCATAACCATGAACAACTCAAACCAGAATACCTAAGTCATCAGTTCTTAAAATGTTAAAGCTGAACTAAAATAAAGGATGGGGGAAATGTGTGTATATAGCTTCGTGGACCCATCTGGAAAATACTCTCAAATTAGCTGGTAAAATGAGAATGCATGCCATTTGCAAACCAGCAATTCTATACCATGATGCATATTTCCATCAGCCTAATATCCCAGAGCTTCCTAGGCATAAAACCTCTTAGGGTCCGTTGAGGACTTACAGAATCAGAAGCTTGGAAGTAGGGTTTGTTTTTAGTAACTTTCCAATATTTTTTATGTAAGTTGACGTTTGGAAAAACGGTCCTAGGGTAACTCTGGCACTTATGCTCAGGAGGCATGAGTAAGAGTGTTGACAGAAGTAAACAAACAAAAAAGCAGCAGCAACACTCTCTGGTCCATCATATCATGTAATGATCTACATTAGTGAAAATGAACAAATTATAGCTATAAATCTCAACTGAATGAATCTTGCTGACATAATAGGCAGAAAACCAAACCACAAAATACATTATACATACAAGTGCATAGTATATCTATATATCTACTGAATGGTGTGTATAAATATATATAAGCTATGTATCCATAACCAATGAATGAATATATAGAGATTGAAGCTATAAAGAAAGTCAATGAATATATATTAGAAAGGATTTCATGTTTGGGAGAAAGAAAGGGAATGGGACCAGTTTCTGACAAATACTGAAGCTATTTTTCCTAAGCCTGGCTAGTAGTTATACTGAAATATTTGTATATTTTATTTTTAAAAGTGAGATTGGCAAAATGGCTCAGCAGAAAAATGTACTTGCTACCAACTCTGAGGACTTCAGTCTGATCACCTGAACCTCATAGTAAAAGTAGAGAACATATTTTTCCAAGTTGTCCTCTGTGGCGATATATTTTATATTTAATAAAATCAGCCTGGAATATCAGAGAACAGAATCACCCACAGTCAAGCCATGATGGTCAGAAAGTGGTAACTCACGGCTTTAATCCCATAACTCAGGAGACAGAGATCTTTCTGTGTTTCTGTGAGTTCAAGGCCTAACAACCCAACAGTAGTAGTTCACACCTTTAATACTAACTCTAGAATTATGATATAGAGTTGAACTCAGTGAAACAACTGGAGGAAGAAGATGTTTAAGGCAGGTGTAAGCAGACATTGAGGGATTCTGTAGAAAGTCAGGCGAGAACTCTTGAAGATAGCGTCTACCCTGAAAAGTTGGCTGGGTGAGATTTGACTGTGGTCTGTTTCCTCTCTCTGATATTCCAGCTTTTCCCACAACATGTGGCTCTGAGTTTTCATTAAATACCAATTAGGATTTGTGTTTTAGTCCTCTGACTTCTCACATATATGCCATAGAAGCTGGCCCCCCTACACCACCACAACCTTACTAAAATAAATAAAATATAAAGTATATGTGTAGTATTTATGTATTCCTCTTTACCACACTACACATGCTAGCAAAACAATCTTTTTTTAAAAATTGAACATCAAATAAATGTTTTAAACATGGGTATAGATGTCAATATCCTTTAATTTTCTATGTATTAGTTTTGTGCCTTTATTGATAATCCAATAAATTAATAAGTTAATATATTTCCTCTGATTAGTGTCTATGTGGAACATAGTAATTATTGAAAAATAATAACTAGTTATGACATGACAGTACTGAAATTTAAAGGAAGATATCCTACACCTTACTGTCAATAAATCATGAGTAAATAATGAGAACAATGAATCTTACTCTTTGCAGGAACAGTGCTGACATCAAAGAACATTATAATGCAGCATTTCAACCATCTCCTCTATTGGGTTCTCATGTTAAAAGTATTCAAAAGACAAGTATGTCTCATGCCAGGCTAGTTTTAATACAAACATGCAAATGTATTTATATGTATATGAATTGCATGGGTCCCTTAAAAGAAATAAATCAAAGAAAGGAGAAATGAAAGGAGAACCCAGAATGACTCCTGTCTGATCACAAGCCAATCCCTTGTAAAATCATACACTAGCCTCATGCTTTATAATTGTAATGGTGGTGGAAGTCTATCAGCACAGTCAGCATCTGCTAGAATTTGAAGATGATTAAGAGATAAGTCTTTCAATTCTGGTTTCCAAGTAAGGTCTTAGGAGTGCTGGTGAAAGTCTGCCCATATACAGACACAAATTAACCAGGTATCATACTATAGATTATAGCCATGCACAAATTAAATCTTCAGACTTACACAAATAATTAATTACATTTTCTCTTGAGTGATTTTGTTTATTTAACATAATGCTAGGACAGAAAATGTTCAGTAAAGAATCTAAAATCATATTCACTACATGAAGGCATATCCCTTTATACACATGTGCTCTTCATAGTAAGCTTATAATGAATAGCATTTATTACTCCCACTTTACAGATGGACATACTGACAAACAGAAACCTCCTGTAAAGTACTGACATTCCCATTATAGACAAGGGAGGGGTCAGAGCCAGGGCACCAGTATGGATTGAGCAGCAGCTCCACAGTGACCACCAGTCTTTAGCTTATTGATTTGCTTGTTCCTCTCTGACAGTCTTATATGTGATATGATCCATTTTGTTCCCTTTCACCTCCCATCCGTTTTCTACTGTAACTTTTCATCTTTTCAAAGACTGCCCTCTTACCTTCATGTTTTCTCTTTCTCTTTGCATGTGTGTGTGTGTGTGTGTGTGTGAAAGAGAGAGAGACACACACACACAGAGAGAGAACTGAGTTTAATTATGATTGTCTGTTTTCTCTCATATGTGGGTTATAGTCTCAAGTCTTTAGACTTGTGTGTTTATCCTGGAATACCTGTGGAAGCCAGGAACCTAGAGAGGCTCCAAGGAGAGAGAAAATAAATTTTTCGGAGAGAGGCTGGTAGAACATAGGTAGGAAGGTACAAAGAATAATGATGCAAGGAAATCATAGTTAAGGAAGGCAACGGAGAGGACAAGCAGGAAAGGGAGGGGAGATGGGAGTAACACGACTATAAAGAGCCATATGACAACCTAAACCCTTATTTGAAAATACAAATAATAATAATAATAACAAAGATTTTGAATATAAGTACCCAGCATGGAAGGGACAATGTGCTTCCCTTTCCAGAAATCATAGGTTACTAAATAGCAATCCCAGTAAAAGATACAGTCCTATGGCAAGAGTCAATGTACTTCTGTACAGTGGAGAATACCGCTAGAACCACACAAACTGCATCTCTCTTCTGTCCTGTAATATTGTGATTCTCTTGGCAGTTTTAGTGCCATTTTGTCAATCATGCACGGGACAGATGTGATCATTCCTGGAAACCCCATTTTTTTCTTTAATATCCTTCTTCTAAAATTATTTGGGAGCTGATGCTTCTCAGGTTTCTTGTCTTGGGGGTACCAGCTGTCACTTCAGACTCCAGGAGCTGTTCTAATTCAGTGCTGGCAGGATCAGAGGCAGATCACCTCTATTTCTGTAAATATGTTATGAATGACATTCTTGAAAATGTGTGCCAATGTTTATCACTTTTAGTTTTGTGAATACAGGATGTACCTGGCTCATTATTTGGACAAGTTAGCAAAATGGTAACTTGTTTTGGGTTCAAAGATGCTTTGATTGAGAAAACATATTTGTTTTTTGCCAGAGGTTAATGGTGGAAGATGGAAAAAACTTGTTAGTATGGAAAAACATGATTGGTTTTTATGTGCAAATACAGATGCCTGAAGTTATTCAGAAACTCATCTGGTGGTCAACAATTCCCTTCCACATGACTCCCCTTCTCCTGCTCAGGACCTGAGCCCAGGCTGTGGTTGCAGCACACCAGCAGTCTTCCAGATAAAATAATGACCAGCCTGGCATGATGTGACAACCACTGGCACAATAGTAGTGGGGGAAACCATAAGCTTTCTGGTTGGGCTTAAGTTTTGATTTGTAGAGGAGAACTCATGCCTGATACAATAAACCTAGCCAGGACCCCATGGAAATGGACATCTCCCTCAGACAGAACCTACTACTATTATTTTGCTACATGGACATGATAGCAAATTTGTTTGTAAATACTTCTTTTTTTTTTTTACTTTATTTATTTATTTATTTATTTGCCTTGGTGTTTGCCTGGAACTGGAACTACAGACAGTTGTTAGCTGCCATGTGGGTGCTGGGAATCGAACCCTGGGTCCTCTGAAAGAGCAGACGGTGCTCTTAACCGCTGAGCCATCTCTCCAGCTCCATAAATACTTCTTCTTACACATAGATTAGTTCAATCTTCAACCCCCAGCAAAGAAGCTTCTTTTTAATGAAGACTCAAAACTGACCAAACTTGAGAAAACAAGTGACTCTGGAGTGGGAGACCTTAAAAATGACACCTGTATGGTTATGCCATCTTTTCCACAATTTTTTATTTACCTCTCGAAGAAAGCAGAACTATAAGTACATCTTAAGATGAAAATCACAAATACTGAATGTAAGTAATTAGTTTTATGGTTAAAAATGTGTAGAAGCAACAAAAGGTTAAGTAAAGAAACTAAGGTGACAAAAATAGATTATGATCTCTAGACTAAACCAAGATAAATTGCAGTCAATAAGCACAGGGACCTACATCTGATACCCAGAACCTATGCATAAGAGCTGGGCATTAGAAATGTATGTATACTCCAGTGCAGGGGAGGGGTGGAAGCAGGCAGGTACCTGGGACTCATTGGCTAGCCTCTAAGCACTTCATGATCTAAAGACCCAAGAGAGACATTGCCTCAAAAAACAAGCTAGACCATGCCTGAGTTTGTCCTCTGGCCTCTACACATTAGCACACCTGCAAACACAATTACATATACACATTCAAAGTTCAAGTTTCCAACTGTAAAAATTAGAGCTTCCTTAGCCAAAATAAAATTTACAAAAAAATACAATTGGGCAGTCATCTATGGAACTTGAGGTCTCAAGTAGTGGAGACTTCAAACTGCCAAGCTAAAGACTATACAGCCTTCATGAACTAAGAGAAAGACAGACAGAGAGGGGAGATAAGGAGAGAGAAAGGGATAAAGGAGGGAGAGGACAGAGAGAGGGAGCTGGAGGGAAGAGAGAAAGGCAGAGAAGGGGAGGAAGAGAGACAGAAAGAGGAGGGGAGAGGAGTGGATACATAGTGGAAGTATGTTGTTACATTGTAAATAACTGTCCTGTCTACTGGTTTAATAAAAAATACTGGTTGGCAGAAGGCAGACAGGAAGTGAGGGCAGAGTTTTCAAGAAAACTTGGGGAACAGGAAGAACAGAGCAGAAACACCAGGAGAGACGTCAGCAGACACAGAGAAAAGAAGACAACCATGCTGCTCTGAGAATAGGTATGAAGCCACATGGCTAAACAGATTAATGGAAATAATAGACTGAGTTAAGTTGAAGGAGCTAGCTAGCAGTATGCCTGAGCCATAAGTCAATCAGCATGATATTAGTATAAGTTTTGGTGTGTTTCTTTGGGGCTTTGGGACTGATGCTCCTGATTTTGGGGCTAGTCCAGGCCAAAAACATACTATTACAGGGAGGGAAGAAAAGGGAAAGAGACAAGAGGGAAAGGGAGGGAAGGGGAAGAGAGGAGAGTGGAGGAGAGGGGAGGGAAAAAGAGAAAGAGAGAGAGAAAGGAGTGTGAGTGTTGCAGTTCTCATTTTCAACTCAAGTCCTTAAATCAGTTACAGAAACACAGGACTATAAAGTCCACCCAACTACACACTGGGCAGCTGAAAACAAATGGTGTAAGGCAACAAAGCAGTCTACGTAAGGCTTTACAAATGAGACATGAACACGAGAAGCGGGTAGAAAGCCTTGTTGAAAAGTGGGTAACCTCAGAGAAGATATTAACAACCATCACTACAAAGATTAGAATCTGCTTTTGTTGAAAATTTTATACTCAGAATGATCATTCTTTGGTTCTATATTCCCTTTTTAAAAGCAAGAGGAACAGAACAAGTACTGTATGGCATACATCTCTCCAGTCCCAATTCAGCAATAATGTCTAAATTCCAGAACTACAGACACATGATCCAAATGGGAAGACACCACAAAAGTTCAAATGGCCCTTAGCTGCAATGAACAATGCACTTTCATTTTCCAATTTAATCATTCGTAAGCTATTTCAACAACTATTTCTGTGATTCTTTCCTATTCCTGTGATTATAAATGTAGATAACAAGAATACACTGATGACTTGTATATACTGAGTACAAGATAACAGACATAAAAGGGAACACTAATGCATAATCTAAAGAGATACAAGAAAAAATAAAAGGCATCTATGTTGTAACTCATCAAGCAAACAGTTACCATTAGGGGACAGTTAAATTTGGAGAAACTGCTACTAGGTACTGAAGCTGTATCTTCATACAGTATTCTCTAACCAGCATCGCTAGCTAGGAAGACTTAACAGAATATACATGTAAATAAGCAATTACCTTCATGCACTTAATGCTTCCCTACACTAAAAGTTTGTGAGCATATTTGAGAGAGGGTATGTATAAGAAAGTAATCTGAATTTCAAATTCCTTACCATATGAGGAAGCAAGCCATCAGATGGTAATCTTGGATATGTCGGTATCAAGTACCTTCTCCTAAAACAGAGCCACAAGGACTACCACAGGCCAGGAGCAGAGCCACCTGGGTACTACCACAGGACAGCACTCTGCTGCACAAAATGCACTTTATTTCCTTGTCCAGAAAATAACCAAGAATGAACAAAAGACTTTTGTGTCAGCTGGTTAAGCCAACACAAGGCAAAACTAACTAACTAACTAACTAACTAGCTAGCTAACTAACTACAGAAATAATAAATAACAACATGGCTATATTCTAATCTATTAAAGATTTATGTTAAGGAAGAGTGGATAACTTCCCTTTATACTTAATAAAATTAATGTTCTGGTAATCATTTATCTCAGGTCTCTGTTAATAGCTTCCCACTAAGAAATACAAATTCTGTACAAAATTACAGAGAACTCGGGTGTATCCACTTACCCACAAGGAGTCAAGTCATGGGTAAAATATTTGTAGGTATTCAAAAAAGCAAACCACATTATTCTGCAAAATGTTCATAGGAATTTGTTTGAGACACATTGTTGAAATTTGTGCATATATATTTTACAAGTTTCCAAATAGCTTTATTTGCGTGAGAAAAAAGTAGTTAAAACTATTCAAACATGGAAAGTGAGCCATTATAAATTACAGGTGCAAGAACCTTTTAGATTATGGTCACAATGATGAAATGTGGGAGAAAGTAATTTCCAAGAAATGTGTATTTATCAAATTTTAGAAAATATGTTAAGTTCCAAAGTTGGCTTTAAGAACATGTTTTGTGTATTTGTTAACATCTCATTTGTTGAAGATCAACAATCTGAAAACTCTTTTTTAACTGATGAGACACTTGGCCAAGATTTCTTCTTACTACAGCAAACTATATAAAAAGAATAAAAATCTTAATTAAGCATCACATTTTGGCTTCAAATACCAAAGAAAAGCAAAATATTTAAGACTAAGATTAAACAGAGGGTGTGATATCAGAGTTAAGTCTAGAGATAGAAGGGTGATTCAGTCAATGAAGTTCTTGTCATTCAAATATGAAGAGCTGTGCTAGATCCCCCCCAGAACCCAGAACCCACATAAGACCATGTGTTGTGTCCCTGAAATGCTAGTGCTGTAGAGGAAGCCAGGGTGACTTTGGGGCTTGCCACACAGGCAGACAAGCTAGCGAGTTCAAGAATTAATAACAGTCCTTATCTCAAAAAATAAGGTGGAGAAACACCTAAGATAGCTGATATGGTCCTTATATACCATGCATGCCTGTATGCTTTAGCACACATGTGTACAATTGGCTGTAATCATATTCTCTGTCTCTCTCTCTTCTCTTCCCTCCCTTTCCCTCTCCCCCCACCACACAAGTTAAATAGAGGAAAAAAATATCAATCCCACATATTAGAACTGAGATACTCTGATGTGATATTCCTTCTCTAGTACTATATAAAAAAAGGTCCAGCCTGAATCAAGTTAAACTTTCTATGGAAGACATGATTTTTGGGTTCTGAAAAAGTACTGAGCTTGCCTGAGTTTACCTCTAAAATGAGAATACCACTTATTCTGCAGGGTTACAAAAATATTTTACACAGTTGTCCCAGCCTCTGAAACAAAAATATTGAACATTTAAGACTTTTTAAATGCACTATTAGATACCATATAAAAGTTAGGAAAATAAAAGTCTTTGTAAAGTGGCTGCAACATCTAAACATCACTGATTTTCTATTTTCAGCCTATTAGAATGACTTTCTGTCTACCCTAAAGTCTAAAACACACCAAAAACACCCAGAAGCTGTAAATGGAGAAGACTAAATGGTGTTCATAAGGACTCCATCATAAATAGAAAAAGTAAAAGTGTACAAAATTCAGTGCAAAAGAAGGAAGCTGGGGATAAAAGCCCAAATTTAGCTTTAATGATGAAACAAACAAACAAAACAAAGCAAAACAACTACAACCCACTGGCTGACAATTCCAGTACTAAATTTTTAAGAATAGTAAATATTTCAAACTATAACTTTTAAATTTACTATCTCTAGATTCTTTAACTCATCAAAACACTAAAGAATTTATCAGCAGAGGATATGGGAATAGGAAAAATGTCAGAATGGGCACATGCAGGAACACATGGTTTAAATTACAATAGTCTAGGAATTATTTTTAAAATTCACAGGAGAAGCCTGGCAGGGTTTCCTGTACTTGGGAGTCAGAGGCAGGCCAATCTCTGAGTTCTAGGCCAGCATGTCCTACAGATTGAGTTCCAAGATGGCAAGGCTACACAGAAAAACCCTCTCCTGAAAAAACAAAAAAATAAAAGATTCACACAAGACCATGCTAAAATTATAGCTGCAGTAGCAGTCTCTCTTCCTTTCCCACTCCAATTCACCAGCCTTCCTTTCTTCCTTATTTAATAATACACATAGGGATATTTACTTAAGGGGTTTATAGCCTGAGCCACTCTTCCAGAAATCTTTGGTTCAACTCCCAGCACTCACAGTATGGCTCACAAGTGTCTGTAATCCCAGTTCTAAGATCTAATGCCCTCTTCTGGCCTCCTTAAGCACCATACACACAATTCTACACATACAGGCAGACATACACACGTGCAAACACACACACACACATACCACATAATTAAAAACAGGTGAAAATCCTTAAGAACAGAACATTGCAAATCTGAGTTAGTCTGTTCTAGCATTTCACATTTACAATAGTGACTTCTTTTAGGTAACTCAAGATGTTTTAAAAACATCACATAACAAACTTTCCCTATTGGAAAACTCAAAGTTGAAGCAGTCAGTTTGCCAGACTTAAAACTCATTTTAGATTGCACCTCCATCAAGACAATGGGTAAATACTTTGATATCAAGTAGTCAGGAAAATGTAAGAAATATCACAGTGGTTACTACAAGCATAAGCACTCAACCACAAATAACTTGGAGCAATATATCCTACCATTGAGATCTACATTGGTTTAACTTCAATTTAGCTCTGTATCAGTTTCTCCCTGCTGCTTCAATAAAACACTGACCACAGCCAGTCTGGGGAACAAAGGATTTGGCTTATACTTTCATGCTACAAAGGAAATCAGGGCAGTACTTCAATGCAGGAAACTGGAAGCAAGCACTGAATCAGAGGCTGTGGAGAAATGATGCTTAGGCTTGCTCCTTCCAGCTTCCTCCCAGCTTGCTCCTTTTGCTCTGTTGAGACAATCCTCAGGACCACCTGCCCAAGGACAGCACTGTACACAGTGGACTGTGTTCCCCCACATCAATCATTAATCAAGAACTGTCCCCACAGACATGACTACAGGCCAATCTGATCGAGGTAGTTACATGATTGAGGTGCTCTGTTCCCAGGTGACTCATTTGTGACAAATTGACAAAAATTAACCAGCGTAAGTTCTTCATCATCCTCATAGGTCACCTTTGACCTCTTATGTGTTGTTTTATTCTGTTTGAATTCTCTAACATTAGTTTAGATCAACTTCAATGCCCTTACTCTGCTTAGTTTTCTATTCTTCCACTCCATCTTGTCATCTACTTGATCCTCAAAAGACTGTGACCCCACTGATTGTTTTGACAATATTTTCTGTAGTTATTCTAGGTCTATGGACTACTTTAACAATTCCAAAGATGTAAAACTAAAATATTTTGTTCCATACAGAAGGAATTCTCAACTCCATCCATATGCTATACCAAAAATTATTAAAGTAGTACTTACTGGGGACTACCAAGAGACTAAGTTATAATCCAACCATTTCTAACAAACAATATTTCAATAACCATCTTCAAGTATTATATACAGGAAGAATATGTCATGTATATAAGAATAACCTGCAGAAAAATAACTTGGGGGCTTTCTAGTCAAAGGGCTACCTTTTTAATGACAGAATTATCACTCAATTCAATGGTTTTCATGGGCACTGTGTACTTATAAGCAAATGAAGACATAAAAGTATTCTCTGTAGCAATAGTTATATATTTTCTCTAAACTTAATTTCCTCTCATAAATGGTTCACTTCTACTTGTTAAAGTAGCATAGACAATATAGGGTAGTCAAGTTTAAAAGGTAGGAATATAAAACATGGATCCCTACTATGCTATATAGTAGAGGATAAGCCACCTTCGGTGACTAAGTCCTTAAACTTATGTCTGCCCCTCTGAGTATTTAAAGAGTTTTACAGGTTAGGTGTAAATTAAAGTTATTCCAAAACAATTAAAAATGAAGCATGGTTGAAATATTTTTATAAGCAATCCCAAGAATCCCAGAACTGAAAAAAGTTCTTAGCAACCAATTAACCCAACAAGAGCCAGGGCAGTGGTGTTGAGATAAATGGGATCAAAAGAGCTTACAGCCCAGACTCCATCTGGAGCAGATTAGATCCCCAGGCTTCCAGACCTCAACAGGAGCTCCTGCCTGTAGAAACTACACAAGAATAGTTCATGTGTAAGCTCATGTGAATAACTCAAGTTAGTACTTATCCTAAGTAATTATTGACTCTCCCTTGATATCAAACTGTATTGAATGCAGAAAAAAATACCTGTCTAGATATTAGATCTCTACTATCTTATACATATGTGTATACATATAGATATATGTTATATATCTGTATCTGTGTATATATACACATACACTACTCAAGGACTCAGAATGTTGTAAGTGCATTTGAAAGCTGACACAAGAAAATATACTGAGTAGTAAAGAATGACTAACAAGGAATAAGTAACTGAGCAGGATGCACATCTAACCTAAATTGTTCCTTTAAAAAATCCATTACAATACAGATCATAATTTTTAAACCTTTCCCTTTCAAAAGATCTCACTTAAATTTCAAATTCACTTTTTCTGCCTACTTTAAAGTCATCACTTTTTTTCTTTTCTGTTTTTTACTTAAGTTATTTTTTTCACTTTACATACCAATCACAGTTCCCCTTCTCTCTCCTCCTCCCACTCCCTCCCCAGCTCCCCGCCCCATCCACTCCTCAGACATAGTAAGGCCTCCCATGAGAAATCAATAAAATTTGGCTTATCAAGTAGAGGCAAGAACAAGTCCCCCCCCCTCAACCCATATCAAGATTAAGCAAGAGATGCCTCAAAACCCTCTATAAAGAATGGGTTCAAAAAGCCAGTTCATGCACTAGGGATAAATCCTGCTCCCACTGCCAGAGGCTCCAGAAACTGTTCAAGCCACACAACTGTCATCCACATTCAGAGGGCCTAGCTCTAGATCAGTCCCATTCAGATTCCCCAGTTGTCAGTTCAGAGTGAGTGAGCTCTGAATAGTTTGAGTCATCTTTCTCTGTGGTTTTTCCCATCATGATTTTGTAAAGTCATCACTTTTTTTGTTATAAGATAGAACTATCTTCAGAATATTAATCTATACATATCTCTCCCCTGGTAAAATGAAGTGTTCGTTAAAATATCTGATGCTGTTTAGCTGAATAGAAAGATTAGCCTTTACTCAAATAAACTGATACAACTTTCCAAAACTTAAAACTAAAATAAAGTTCTAGTAGGAAAAGCAGAGATACAAGGTCTAGGTAATAGCTTGATATAAATTATATTTCAACTCATAGTCCTTTACCCAACTTGCAAAGTGCTTAGGTTCAAGAAGTTCTGAAGGCAGATATAAAACACTTCTTCAAACAAATCCAAATTCCAAATCTATCATATTTTTAAATGGTTGATATAATTCACTGCCAAGTCTGAGAAGTTCTTAAACTTGATTACTTTTTGTATTTGAGCCAAAAGAACAAATTTGAATAATGTTAACTTGGGCAAAATTGTGAAGTGTATACATAAACACTCCACTTCTTAAATAACAGCCCTGATTTCGCCCTGAAAATCACTCTTCTGACTTGAGAAGCTTCCCTTGAAAACAGGGTGGGGTCTGAGTCACTGGGAGTTAGGAAAAGGCAGCAGTAGCATTTTAAAACAAGATTAAATGTTGCTTTAAGTCTCAACATTCCTGAACTAATAAACCCAAACCCTAATAAGGAAAAACAAATCAGTGAACTGCAATTTATTATTTAAAAAGAAATCAAAAAATTTAGTAGAATATACTGTCACCAGTATAATCTGCTCCAGGAACATATTAGTCTCTATTTGTAAAAAATAAATAAATAAATAGATAGATAAATAGATAAATGAAAACTAATGGAAGTCTTTTCTTGCAAAGTTTCACAGAGAAGCCTTTTATAATTATGTGAGAGTCAAACATCCTACTAAGCACAGTTTGAGCTTGTAAAGGAGGCCAAATGTGTGATTGTGTCTTTGTAATTACAGCCGTAAGGATTTTAGGAGAAAGAAATGGTCATTCTTCAAATCACACCCTATATATTTTGAAGTGGCTACCTCTTGATGAGAACCTGATGCCTCAAGTATAAAGTAAAGAAAGACACAGTTATGCTCAGAGAGTAAAGTCTATCATGTGAATATCAACTAAGTGGA
Source organism: Sigmodon hispidus (assembly GCA_004025045.1). Lineage (NCBI taxonomy): Eukaryota > Metazoa > Chordata > Mammalia > Rodentia > Cricetidae > Sigmodon > Sigmodon hispidus. The sequence continues at coordinate 3,850 of PVIH01011809.1, read as the reverse complement.
GTCTTCCTTTCACAGAAACTTGACCTACAGGGCACACAAAAATCAAACACTGAGAAAAAAAATATCCCTTTTACATATAAAATGATCATTGAATCCTAGACTTCCCAGTTCCTGAAACAAAGCCTAGGTAATATGTGTTTTAAGTCCTGAATATTAACCTTTGGAAAAAAAATTTCCAGTGAGAAAAAATCCACAGCGTATGCATTTCTTTCAAATCCTCATCCAGGGCTGAAAACACATGGGATCAAACATTCTAGATTTTCCCCCCAATATTAAGGTATTGACCTTGATTCTACATAATGCAATCAAGTGTATTGAAATTAAAACAACACGCTGTGCAATTAAATTGTGAACTAGAAAAACAAAACAGGTTTCTAATCTATTAATTACTGGGTTGGAAATAACAGTAAAATTTATTTTTCCCCTAACAATAAGTCTATATAATGGTTTGAAAGGTTTACAAAAGATGTTAATCATAACTTTGTGGCATAATGTTTTATCCCTCAACCACTCAAATTTCATGTCAAAATTCTGTTTTATTTTATGTAAAAGACAATGCTGACATATTCAACTGTAATAGGGATAAAAAAAATCTTAGAAGGTGACTATCTTGTTATGTAAAATTAATCAGAATTATATAAATCTAAGTAGAAGCATAACCAAGTAAAACCAAGTATGCAAAGCAAGGTGCATGGACTGTTCTGTTAAGAATCAAAGGTATAGAGAGCTTTCAACAGTCATTGCTGTATAACTGGCCTGAAAAGATAAGGTTGCTCTGTATTTACACTAATAGCTTGCCCATTCTCTGTTCTAAAACCCTGGCTGCTTAGTCTGCACTGGAAACGGAAAAAAATAGAAGGCAACTAGAGACTTTTAATAGCAGATGACTGCAGAAAAGCCACATTCGCTCACCTTGCAGATAGATCTTCGTTGTTCTGGAGTGCAAAGCAGACCTTTAGCTCAAAGTCACTGCTAATCTCAGCTGTAAAATCCACATGGTGCACTTAACCCTAAAACCTATGAGGCAAAACTGGAATGTCTGCTCCTAGTGACCTTTCAAAATTCCTCAGTGTGGCTGCACTCATGAAGCAGAAGGCTGCTGCATACTTAATGGCAAAGTTATAACATCCCTTTTCATGACAGCTCATCCAAGTCAGCATCAGCACAGAGACAATGAGAAAACCTGCACAGGGAATATTAAACTTATATCTAATGTTTATAAACAGCCTAAAAAAAGACATCCAAAATTCAAATTCACACTTAACTTCAATATTAATGAGTAAAAGAGAAAAGGAGAACCTTCATGCATTAATGACCAACACATGCCCTAACTTCACTGATCAATATTCAATTAGAAATTACAATCTATTGAAAAGTTACTAACAAAGTAATCATTTACAGTTGGTACTGAAGCAAGAGCAACCAGTGATGTATAACAACCCTGTTTTGAAAAGTGATCTTTTTTGATTTATGGCGTCTGCTTTGTTAATAAAGAGAAAAAAAAGGTACACAGGGTTTCTAAAGTTTTTCTTGTCTTCCCCTTCAAACACTGGTAGTAGAAAACTTCCTTCTGCAGTTTAACCTCTTTAGAAAACCGTTTTAAAAAGAAGAAATAATAAATGAAGTGACAGAAGGTGAAGGAATGAATGTGCGCAGGGAGAATAAAGGACGGTTTTATAACAGGAGATATTTTGTTAGCAAGTGACTGGCAGGTCTCCTCCACGTTAGAAAGAATTCCATCCACTCTCCAAAACTGCAGAGGCCAAAAATGTCTAGTCTAATAGTTCTGAAATCCCAGAGTCAGTAAAGCCTTGGGGGAGGGTGGAGAACCAGTGAGTGGGGGAAGGGGGAGAGAAAGACCAGCAGAGAAGAAAGAACAAAAGGAGAAATCCAAGAAAGGGGAAAGGAACCAGAGGACCCGGGAGGCCTAAGAGTGGGCGGTGAGGAGAGTAAGACCTCTGAGCAGCCAGGCAAGCAGGGCAGGGCCAGACTCTGCAGAGCAGCGCACCATGGACAGGGCTCTGTGCGGGCGCGGCCCACACCCCTCTAGAGGGCGGCGGGAGAAAGAGAGAGCGACCCCGCGCTGGCCGCGTCCTGCTTCGGTGACCATAGCACTCTCCAGCCCTGCGGTCCTAGTGCACCAGGCCCTGACCCGGGAGGAGAACGACCAGCACCATCTGTGCCAATCTCTAGTTCCCAATGCCCGCGGGGTGGCACTTCTGAGCCTCGCCCGTACTTGGGGCTACCATCCTGCTACCCACCCTCTCCTCCGGATGGAGGTTTGCATGGGGCACCTGAATGAGTTTCTCTGCCACGAAGCGAGGATGAACACACCCCCTCTCCCGCTGCATCTAGAGGACGCCACCGCACATGGGCACAGACTTGGGACCCCCCCGACCCCGCCCAGCTCCAGGGTCGCATCCAAGGCTGAGTGGTTTGGCCAAGGGGACCTGCTGAAGACCAGGACTAGGATAGGAACATCCTCCGCCGAGATAACCCGGGAAAGTTGGGATGGGGGCCTGTGTGGCAGAGTGGCAAGAGAACTCAGGACCTGCCTGGAGCAGGTGCTTTTCAGCTGCCACCAAGTCTCAAAGTACAGTCAATGAAAAGGCTCGCTGGCGCTCTCCCGAGAGTGTGTGAAAAGTGAGGGTGGCTCCGGGTAACCGCGTCCCCAGGACCCACGCAGGGCAGAGGCAGCAGTACGGAAAAAGGAGTATATAATATATATGGCCAAGTAATAGGGACTTCTTGCCTGGTCTGGTACCAAAGATGCGGGCCAGGAGCGTGCTGAAGCGCCTGCAGGCAGACACTCAGTGTGGCAGGGGACCAGATTTGCTTTCCAAGTGGGGCCGAATAGAATATTGCCAGGGCAAGAGAATCCAAAGGCCAGAAAGCAACTCTGAGCTGGGATGAAGACAATAGGACATAAGAGCCCCTGCGCACCAGGAGGCGCGCGGGTGCTGGAGCCGGGTGGGGTAGAGGCAAGTCCTGTAACTAAGACACCAGAGTGAGAATTCCTAGTGCAAACTCGCGACCCCTCCCTGAGGAAATAAACAAAACAAACAAAAAAAACCGTATTAAAGTATAATGCGAGGGAATGAAAAGCATAGAAAACTACAAAACCTAGGAGTTCTCCTGCCTCACCCTTCTTTTGCCTGGGGACATCCTCGAGCTTGTCTGGACCAAAGGCTAAGCCAAGGAAACCCCGTGACCAAAGCTCGTGGAAGAAGGCTCGGTAGACCAAATGGTCAGGGAGCCTGGCCCAGGAGTCCGGCTGGGGCTTCATGCCTGTTCAGTTTCTTGGACGCGCGGTGTGGCACCTCCCTTCCCGGGTGCTCAGCCCGGCCCCGCAGCGGCGCGGGGAACAAAGGGACCCGGAGCCACACGCCCCACCCCGCTTGCAGCCCGACCCACCCGGGACCTCTGCGTACCTGAAGCAGGGCTGCCAGCAGCGGCAGCAAGGTCCGCGGCGCTCCCGCTATCCGGCACATGGAGGCGAAGAGGGGCCGAGCGAGGAGCCGGAGGCGGCGGCGGCAGCAGCAGCAGAGCACCAACAGCAGCGCGGAGACGGCTCCGGGCAGTGGCCACCCCTCTCCTTCCCCTCCCCACCCCCTTCTCCGCTGCTCAGCGCTCCCCGCCAATGAGAGCGAGCTGGTAACAAATAGCGGGCCTCGGAGTCCGGTGGACTCGCACCAGGAGTAATAAAACAGACGGGAGATCAAGGAGCTAGGGAGGGGGCGGGGAGAAGGGCGGGTGTGCGTGCGCGCCCAGCAGAGTGTGTGTGTGTGTGTGTGTGTGTGTGTGTGTGTGTGTGTGTGTGTGTGTGTGTGTGTGTGTGTGTGTGTGTGTG